>SNQN01002277.1:26106-51171 GCA_008642245.1 Bassia scoparia | reverse complement strand
GGTCCGGCTCCAGGAATGCTGGTTATGCCATCTTGAACCCAAAATGGTGTAGGGCGACATAAAATTGCCATAGTCTACATTGGGCAAAAAGGTAACAAGTTACTATAGCATAATATATCTTGGCCAAAAGGAAAATGTCGGTATGCCACTTGCAACCCAAAATGGGCATAGGCGGCATATAAGTGCTATAATTGTACTTGGCTAAAGGCACAAGTACAAGCATATCTGCCAAGAGATGCCGACTATGCCACTGCACCTAACGGTGGTGTAGGCGGCATATGAAATAATATTATGATTCTGCGCTTGAAGGACACCCGTAGAACCCTTAGGCTTCAAGTGATGCCGATATGTCACCATGTAACCCCAAAATGGGTGTAGGCAGCTATTAAATGTTATCATCAACTATGCAAATCGGCACAGAAATGCTAGTATACTCGGCTTAATGAAATGAACCGGTATGCCATAATCAATCAAATTAATGTAACCGACTTCAAAGCCACCCACCACTAGGCATGCTCAACTTATTGAGTGCTGGTATACACCTCTACTTGAAATAATGGGTACAAGTGGCATTAAGGCAGAGGTAGAAGCTCAAGACCTCAGATACAAAATTGCTGGGCATAACCGGCATCATGAGATGCCGTTATCTACCTGTAGCCTCGTAATTGTCTTCGGCACATTATGCCTAGCCATTAGGCCTCGGCTTCCTTGCGCTATTCTGCTATAAGGGAAAATCGACATATACTTAGTAGTGAGAATCTTCAATTTCTCATTAATATATAAGAATGAACTAGTCAAGTGGGGTCTTTTAGAACGTTACTAACAAGTAGTTTATAAAATCTAATTTTTAAAATTTTTAATTATCTACAATTAAGATATTTCATCTTATAAAATTGTGCATTGGAAAACGTGTAAAGTAGAAGGGGCAGGGAATTTAGTGGGTACTTTAAATCACAAAATCTTTTTCCCTTTATTAAGATGTGAAGAAATTAGCTAAGTGCAATTTCATTTTTTTTTGGCTTGCTTTACAAATAAATAATTTATAGTTGATATAATTTTAAATTTTAAATTAAACTAACAAATTTAATAAAAATATCAAATTCTAAATTCAATATATATCTTAATCTTAATTAGGAGTATAGAAATTCATATATAAAGTTTTTTTAAAAAACAAAAATAAAACCAACCCATCTAAGACTGTCTACTTATCCAATATACATTAATAGGAATATATTTATTTTTTTTCAAAAATATCGAAATTATTTTTAAAAATTTAATTTAATTCAAATAAAAAATGAGAAAAAGCAAACCCATCTAAAAGATGAAGCTTATTTTAATAAACATAATTCATTTGAATTCATTTTCGTTGTTTGATTTTTTTGCATGTTGCTTTTTATTTCTTTGTCTTTGTTGTAGATTACTTTTGTTATTTGCGTACGTTTTAATTTGTAAGCTACCAAATACTAGGGAAATAGTTGACATACAACCAAGTCTATTCACTACACACTGACTTTCCTAGGTAAAACATGTGAAGTCAACAATAAATCAGATTTAAGGCCTCTTCTAATGATGGCGTCTGGAAAATCATGGGCATGCCAAAATGTTCTGTTTCTTTCGTTGCCATATAGTATACATGGTCCACATACCATACTAATATAACACCTATGCTCCGAATCTCCCCTTATACTGCATTCAAACTATAGACAGAATCCTGATTAGACGATTAAGAAGAACAATAGTAGAAGCAACAGTATTAGCACAACACTATTTACTATATGGACAAGCAAAAACAAATTATCCATAGACTCATCTTCCAAACCACAAAGAGGACACACAACAGACCCACAACTTCCAAAAGCCAACAATCTGTCCGAGTTCGCAATTTCCTCCCATAATCATCCAACCATTCGGTTTTCGGTTTGAGTCGGTGTGAGAGAGGAAACCAAACCAAACCACACACAAATTATTAAAAGGGCTTGTTTTATTTTAGCACAATGTTGACTTAATTTACTTTTCCGAACTTACTTGTTTAAAGTTGTTATTCTATTTTGACCTTTGTTTTGGACTTAATTCTGAATTTTGCTATTTGTTAATTCATTAGAATTTTAGCCATATTTAAACGTAATTTTTATTGTAGCTAAATTGAATTTAAACACTTCACCAAACCAACATAAATTGTTATTGTACTTAAAATAATATAATAAGAATTGAATATATGGATCGAGGACTAAAAAACCGATTTTTTCGGTTTTGTTTTGTTTGAGTAAATACAAATTTGGATGGATTTGAGTTGTTATCCAAACGAAACCGAACTTTCACCCCAGATATGGAGTATACGAAAGTAAGACATCGGTTCATTTTTTTCATTCATCTTAGGGGAGGGTTAAAGATGTCAAGAGTTGTAAAATTTAATTATATCCTAATTGCAATTTTTAAACATTAATATACATTTATACCTTATCATGAAAATAAAAAGGTTAGAAATTCATTAACTAGACAATTAATACAAGCTGAATTTCTGTATAGCTACTCATTTTGAAACCCTATGATTCAACCTCAACTTCTTGACTTCTTTGCACCAACACACCGCCTAAACAGGCCCTTTTCATGGGTGCCACCAAACGGCCACCAATTAAAGTTCAATTTGCACCCCTCTACAACCTTTAAACAAAATGCATATAAATTAATTTGCCAAATAAAAACAAATCTATAGTATAGCAAAAAAGAAGTGAGCTCTTTTATCGATTAACAAAAGAACAATTCCATTAACACAATTAATCGATCGTCACACAATTATACAATACATCAAAAACATTGGTTGATTTGGCAAAATCACACAATTCATTAATTTAACTTCAAACTTTATTTCAATCAATCAACAATCAATCTGTGAGCATTCCTTAACCATAATTATTTAAACTTTCAAAAATCTATTATACTATAGATTGACTATTCAGAGTATCAGTTGAAGCTAATTCTAGATGCTTCCAACAATGACCAAATGTGGGAGCTAGACAACACAAAGTCCTAGTTTTCATTCCCTGTATATAAAATTAATCAGTTATCATTGCCCTGATGAAAGATAGAGGGCATATAATTCTGGCAAGGTGTATTTTAAACATAAAAGATGTTACATCCATACCCGAAAAATGGCCTCAAAGTCAGATGACTCAGATTCTCTTGTAACGTCTAAGCTAGTCTAAAGCTACTTTCTCTCCATTCAATTTTTTACTGCATGCCATTAAATATTCTCACAACCTTTATCTATCATTTGAAGCAAAAAAACTAGCAAGGAAAAATTTAACTAATTAGTCATTATTTGGTTGACTAATTTACGAGCATTTATTTAGCTAGGCATTGAAAAGGAATTGGTCAGCTTTGTTTAATAAATAAAAAAATATGCACATAAGTTAGATCTTTTTATCTTTGTTTATCTCAGAACTTAATTTGACCTAACAACTAAACACATGGACGTTGACGCAATATTTAGTGTAGAGACACCTTGAAAATGTGTCTCCCCAAATGAGTATCCGTGATGAACATACCGCGTTCTCGCGTTTGGTTTCGAATCAGAAAGTTGATGCTTTGAATTCAAAAAAGTTGGAATACGCAAGGTCTACTCGGAATATTGAGCAAGGTTAAAGCAGCAAAATTTTTCTTTCGGTTTTTCTCAAAGGTTTTCAAAGGTTTTCAAGGCGATTCTACATTGCTTTTTTGATTTTCATCATGTCCGTCAATTTTTCTGAATCCGCCAGTATTTTTGTAATTATTTTTTTTTTTTTTCTGATTTTTCTATGATTTTTATAATTTTGCAATGTTTAATACGCAGAATACGCGAAAATACATGAATAAAATTAGAAAAATACTTCGGAAATACGTGCGAACCTATCTAGAACTTCTAGAATCCTTGCTTGGGAGCAGGGTTGTCTAGGTGGTCGGAATCAAGGAAATCACGAATAAAATCGGAGGAACATCAAATTATTTCGAGGTTTTGGAAAATATTATACGAAAAAATTGAGCGTTATACGCAAATGTTAGCGTATATACGCTCATCAGGGGTTATATCGCTCACAGGAGAGGCGTATATACGTCAATATATACATACGAATTTTCCAAAAAATTTATGGAAGGTAGCAGCTATATACGCATGTATATGAGCGTATATACGCAGGAGCAGCGTATATCCGTTTCTACAGGTATATACGCAGGGTTTCTTTGCTCAAAAATTGCCTCGTTGCTATAAATACACTTTTGCCTTGCTCAAGTCCGGGCCGCTTTCACCCTTTCACACGATTCATACACTGCATACCGCATACTCTCTCTCTCTCTCTTCTTCTCTCAAAACATTTAAACACATCTCAATTCGTTTTAATTCAAGGTCGATTCTCTTTCGAATCACAAGCGTAACAGGTTGGAATTCTGAGATTACTCACCAATAATTCTTCTCTCACTTTCTTTTAAATTTGACCTTAACGATTGTTAGAGTTTTTAAATAATAAAACAATGTAGAAACTCACTTTTAACTTTTTCCATGGAAAATATGTAGGTGTTCACATATTGCAAGGTTCTTATTTTTGGTTTTCATTTCATTAAAATCATGTCATCTTAACAATTCTTTAATTCTTGGTATAGCATAAGAGGCGAAAGATCCATGCCTTGGTTTTATCAGACTAACAATGTTTCTTTGTTCAGTAGCAATTCAAGGCAAAGGATTCTTCTTCGTTTACAAACTAACTTTGTTCTTTGCATTAGGGTAAGGATGAGTTTGCATATATTCGAAGTTTATCCATCAACTTATGATATGTAATATTATAACTTTGTATAATTGCAAACAAAGACCGGGAATTAGTAATCCACTAAAATCAGAATAACTATGGACAACCTGTTTAGCACCGGTTAACATGAACATCAAGAGGTCACTAATTCTCAGGTTAGGTATCCTTGTGCAATAAGTTAACACCTTCATAGTAATTTAGGTAGTTCGCTTCTAAGGTGCTAAAAACGTAAGTTATGTGCATTCAATAACGTATGAATGAATGCAATGAGACCGGGAATAGGAGCCCTACACTGCGGGCTGAATTGGGGTACAGACTTTCGACCATGTCCCCAACCCACACTGGTTACTGATGACTGGCCATTGGATTGGCACCAACGTTTCGGCGTCCGTGAATAACCTTTCTAGGCACGTGGCGACTCCCCTCATTCGACACACTACCCCAACCACTCACGTGCGGATTCGTGGCTCAACCCACGCATAAGCACCTCGATGTAGTACCAGCCGCCGCCCGCATGCGCTGAGGCGCGCCCACGTCTACAATTTGGCGACTTCACTGGGATAATCACCGTAGGTGAAGTGACAACTGAAAATTCGTATATCCATCATGTTTTGAATTTGTTGCATTTTGCATGTGACCCCTCGCATAAGACAACTAGCACCTGATCCTAATATGCATGTTCATGCTCGAGATACTACATAAGGGAAACTACTGTTGCAGGGTACTTGATCGATGGCTAAGGCAAGTCCACCGCCATGCCGTGTGCAGCTGTTACTGATGCTGTGCATAAAGTATCTTGGCCATAATCGCTAATGCTATGTGAAAACGGACCAACTTTACTTTAGCAGGTACTACTTTGGACTTAACCACCGGACCAACAGACTCCTAGAACTGGACCCTAGGGTTTGAACTCATAAATCATGTGTGTGTACATTGAAGTCATATGTGACTTAGGAACTAGCCTGGTAACATTACTTAACAATCACAAAAGGCAATAGATATGACGCTTTTAGTAGACATAGATCACTCATTGCTATATAACCATCATTTTGAAAAGCACTTTCCCAAAAAAAAGGAAGAAAAGAAAAAGAAAAAAAAAAGAAAAGCAAAAAAAAAAAAAAAATCGAAAAAAATATAAAACAAAGGGAAAAGGATGGGCCATCATTCATATAGTTGCATTAGAGCAGCCATATGGAAAGCATATTAGGTCACATGACTTGGAGTTCAAGTGAAGCATCCAATTAATGTTCGTCCTTGTTACTTGGAAGAATACAACATGAGCCCCCCGTTTGGCCGCAAAGGCTAAAAAACGTTCGAAGAGCGAGAGTCCACTACACCATCCCATCTCCGCAAGCACCTTTTCAGAGATCCCCAAGTCCTAATATCTCAATCATCACATAGGAGACGAAACTAGTGAAGAGATGAGCTCATGACACTTTGGCAACTTAGCCAAGATGTGGAACATCTCACCGGCCAACCTCTTCTGCTGCCATCCTAAGAAACATGGAGAAGATGTTAAAAAGACATTGGAGGGCAACTACTAGAAAACACTCGAAAACGAGATTCCCCTGCTCCAAATCCCTGACAATTTCAGTCCAAGACTCCCTCAATCAGCACTGACGATCCTCGCCATCTCAAGCTGTAAGGCTACCTGTCTCTCAAGGGGTCGACCTTCTGCGTCTACCGAAGTACTTTTCCACTTTCGCTTGCACCTGTGTGCCAAAATGGTTCTTCCCTTTCTGAGAAGGAGACTGAAACTTGGAGAATGTGCCCTTGCTTTATGGCTACTTACAAAGGGAACATTTCAAAGTCAACCTCTTCTCGCAACTGAAATCTTGGAAACAAGGCGAGAAAGAGATTTAACTGCATCTCTCTAGAGGAAGAGCTGCTGCACCAACTGTCATGCTTCCTCCTAAATGAAATGGTGAAATTTTCATATCGAACTTGCAACCAAGATACAAGAACATCGCTATCGTGGCTAATACTCGATACGCTCACCAATATAGTATGCCATTGAGTGACTATGAAAGAAAACAGTCTAGCTAACAACCGAAATGAACAACACAATAAGGACAAAGTCTGTTCTTCTAAACAATTTTTGCACTGCAACTACCTCTGGTTCCCCAAGAATCAAGTTATATGTCCTAGGCGGAGTTTTCCCATTGGCATAGACTTACACTCAAGCAACTGAACGACTTCAAAACAAAGGAACTACATATTGCACCACTCAGATCCTCCGAGATTAAAAGAGTAGAATTGGAATCCTAACCCTATTCAAATACCATAAGTGAGGCACAAACTGAGACTGTTATTAACTAAAGATGCATCCCAAGACAATGGTAGAGGAAGGAAGGTCCCCACTTCCACCAGTGCAAAAAAATTCGAAAATACATCCAACCCTCACTCTCCATGATTCTTTATGAAAGACAACACTTTTTACCCCTACTTGCCACTCATCTATCCAGTGGGTCAAGCTTGTCGATGTCCACTTTACTCTTCAATGATATTATGCTTAATGGCTTATGGGACAGCGACGATTGACGACGACTTACTATGAAGGCGTACGAACCTATCAAGCCATGACAGGAGAAGTCTTGAAGAAGGATTCCTGGCATCAAGAGAAATATCTCAAGGCACCAGACGATGTGCATTTGTACTTCACAAGGAGTGGGCGTGTCCCTTGACGCCACTCCCCAGCATGACACTGTTCCTACACAAATTCATCCCACCACAAAGAAGAGAATCCCTTATTCAAGCAACTTAAGAAAACCAAAGCCGAACTGAACGTTTGGCGTTGATCGTCCCTCGAAAGAGCACCGTGAGGCCCTCAAAGCTCCACTGAAATCAATGTCTCGCAGCGATACAACTCCTGATTAGGGCTTGGTCCAATTTCATAACCAACCCGCATGGTCTCTCCCTATGTCGTATTTTCTGATGACGATCTATTACCTCCTGAGGGCCCCATCACAATCAAAGGGCCCTATCACCTACTGTGGTGTGTAGCAGTTGTTCAACATCCATGACTTTGGTGGACAATGGATCTGCCATCAATGTTGCCCTTTGAGGAACTGCTCAAAGCTTTGAGATCGCAATAGATGATCTTTCAAGCAATACTCAAACCATTCGTGCCTTACGCAATTAAGAGACAGGCTCTGGAATCTATGGCTCAACATTGCTGCCGGACCAATTGAAAAAAGGGTGAATTTATGTGATGGATGTCAAAACTTTCATCAATCTACTGCTTTGACGTCCTTGGCTGCACTGAACTAGCGCTGTCGCCTCCTCTTACCATTCAGAAAGTCAAGTTTTCATTACTTTCATGGCCTTCCGTAACTATCGATGCGTCTCCATGGAAATTCAACGAATAGGAAGGTCCACCTTACAGTCCAGCAACGACAATTGAGGATGGAACTTTGGGAGTTTTTCGACTGCCTGTGATTGAAGCAGATCTCCTTATGATGCCAATCTCCCCTATCCATGCATACTGAAGAAGAAACAAGGCTACTTCCCTGGATGGCTTAGGATCAACAAGGAGCATCTTTCATCCTCTTTCGATCTGCCGCAGGAAGAATGACAAAGTTTGGCGTACTTCCTACCAAAAGAAGAGATAAGGGAGCAAGCACTGAAAATATGCTTCCTTGAAGAAGGAATGAGCTTATATGGGCCACATCGCCCCGTACGAGCTTACTCATCAATGGCTACTTATGCGAAATGGAAGAGGATTTTCCGAGCTTTGACTTCCCATGAACCCTCCTAACTGCTTGGGGATTGGAAAAAGTAATCCGGACTCGAGGTCTTTCAATTACTGTTTGACTTCATTGAAGATTGGGATTAAAACCCTATGAATTGTCAAAAACTGCAACCCCTGTTGATGATCACTTGGCTTAGGCCTACTCTTTGTATGGAAAGAAGAGGAAAGAAGTACTGCTTCAAAAGGTTGGCGAGGCTATGGAGTCCTTCGAGCCAACTAAGCTGATTACTCCTGCAACTACATGGTTCGAGTGAATGGCGCAAACCTTGAAGATTTCAACTGCACCTGACGGCCGCAAGTTCCATTTCACTGCTGGGAGACCAATGTTTGAGGAATCTGGTTAAGGAGGGTTTCTGAGTTAGTCTAGTCCTAAGTTTAGGGAGTCTAGTTGTTAGCAGGTTCAAAGAGAACGGTCATGTGGACCAAATAAACGTGTTTTGGAGTCTAATAAGTATCTCTCAGCCTCTTCCTGAGGCTTCTGCTTTCGATTTGTAAATGATTTCTGAATTCAAATAAGGACTATGCCTTTCGCTACTTCTCGTCTTCTTCCCATCCCTTAATTGATGCTTATTCTACGCTTTAATGAACCAACGATGGTATGCAATTAAAAGAAACTGGAAAAACTGAGCAAGAAAAACCCCATTCATTGGAAGACACCGAAGAATCAACATTTCCAAGCAATGATGAGCCAAAAATGGTAAAGAAGGTCTAGCCTTACTGCAAGAAGAAAGGGACAGTTAGTCCAGACTCTCAAGAAATCAAAGGATGTGTATCGCTGGTCTTACCGAGACATGCCAGGTGATCGATCAGAGATTTGCCGAACATTACATACCTTATTGAAGGGGCAAAACTGTTAAGCAGAACTAAGAAGAATGAACCTGGATATAGACTTCAAGACTTGAAGAAGAGTTTGTCAGCAGTTAAGAGGCCATAGGTTTCATTAAGACAGTGCATTACCCAGACATGGATGCCAATATAGTCCCAGTTCATGAAGTAAGATGGAAGAGTCGAATGTGTAGTTGATTTCCGCGCCTCAAACAAGCAGCCAAAGGATGATTACCCTTTTACCACACATAGACATCTGGTGGATAACACCCAAACCCACGCTCTGTTATCTTCATGGTGGATATTACAGGGTATAATCAAATAAAGATGCTTGAAAAAAGACATGGAGAAGAAACCTCACACCCATGGGAACATAACTGCTACAACAGTCATTGCCATTCGGCTTGAAAAACGCCGGAGCCACCTATTCTCACGCGCTTGCCACTACCCTTCTGCATGACATCGATGCATTGTAAGGAAGTGGAAAGTATATGTTGTGACATGAAGTAAGGCAAGAACGACAGAATCACAACGCCGTCTTAAGAAACTTCTTCGAGAGGCTTCGCAAAACAAGATGAGACTCAATCCACAAAAGTGTGCATCGCAGTTACTTCTGAAAATCCTTGGGTTGTCATTAGCACCGGAGGCATCGAATGATCTTCAAAAATCAAAGCCATCATTGTCCTTGAATCCACCTTCAACGAAAAGGGATTCGAGATTTTGGGACGTCTTCAATACTCAGCAGTTCATCTCCAACTCACTATGGTTTGTGTGAACCCATCTTTCACAAAGCTTAAGAAGGATGAACCAAAGATTGGGACGATGAATGTCAACAGGCGGTTTGACAAGGTGAAAGAGTACCTCTCCAACCCTCCGGTTCTCTTACCACCAGTTCCCGGCTTACCCATTCGCTCTACCTTACTGTCACTCAACAGCTGCTGGAGCAATGCTTGTACTCAAGAATTTCCAATGGGAAGGAAAAATGCCAATATATTATTTGAGTAAAAGTTTTCTCAATATGAGGGACGAGGTATTCACAAATACGGAGAGCTTATTGCTTGCATTGGTTTGGGGACCAAAAATGCGGCATTATCTTCTTACCCACCACAGTCCACATATGTCTCAAAGCTGTCCATTGAGAGTATATTCTTCGGAAAAACCTGCAATGATGTGGACGCCTATCAAGATGGGTGGATTATGCTTTCCGATTATGATCTCAAGATGTATCCAAAAGGCATCGAAGGCGGACAGCATCGTTCCTGAATCTAGCCAATTCGCCTGGAGAAGCAGAGCCAGAAGACTTTGAATCCCTGACGAGGATCTATTGATGACTGGAAGACGGGGCTTGGTGTTTATACTCTTGATGGATCGTTCAAACCAAAAAGGATGCGGTGTGGGCATTACTTCTGGTTATCGCCAGAAGAAGAGCACACGCGGATTTCCGTAACTAGACTTTAATGTTACAAACACGCAGTTCTGAATATTGGGCCTGCATAATTTGGGTTAGGAATACAGCCATTGGCACTCGGGGTTGAGAAGTTGAGGGTTATACGGAGATTCTATCCTTGATCATCAATCAAATCTTCTGGAAATGGAAGTGGGAGTGGGCTTGGCCCCATAAGCCACATCTAGAGGCAATTGCCGACATTTTCAATAGAGATAGAGATACTACCTCCGCCGAGCGACAACCATTTGCAGGAACGGCTTTGGCTAAGTTATACTTCGTGATCAAATCCCCAACTTCATTAACCATATGCCATTAGTCTCGAAAGGCGACAAAGGCCCAGCTTCATGTCAATGCCTTTAGGGGGATTGTAGAACAAGGACCTTTCATCAAGTGAGGGAAACGAGCCTGGTATTCACATATCTTGAAGTTCTTTGCAAAACAATGAATTTACCTCCCCAGCCTCGAAGAAAGCACAAACAGCCTTAAGGCGCTTGGCATCCAACTATGTGTTACACGAAGGGGAGTTGCACAAAAAGGCTACCATGGTCGCTCATTGCTTTGCTTTCCTCAAGAAGAAGCAAAATTGTTCTATGGACAACGTGCATAGCGGGCGTTGTGTGGCACGCATATGAGGTTGGAAAAATGTTGGCAAGAAAAATTTTATCACCTTGGTATTTATTTTGATAACCTGGAAAAGGCTGTCACGACTATGTCAAGAAAATGTGACACGTGCCCAAAAGAATGCTTAGGTGCACATGTACCTCCATTCCTCTATATAGTATTACATGAGAACTAAAATCAGATCGAAATAAGAAGTATATTAAAGTAACCATGCGAGTAGATTCAGGCTTAAAGTAACCAAGTCCAAAATGAAAACGAACAGAGATAGTACCTTATTACGGAAGGATGAATTGTTGAACACTTATTAGTCACTTTCCGGAATCTACTCTCAAAACCTGCAGTGACAAAGAACTTTAAACTCGGCAGATGTTATTAGTACTCAGTATTACATAAACAACTATGTTCAAATAAAAAATCAAKCATTTGTTAAAAAGGTCTGCATAGCCCTGGTACGGTACCTTAGTCCATTACACAGTTTCCAAGTGGAATATTTAACTGATATCACCCAGTGTCTAATTGCGTAATTTTAAGTTGAAAGCACACAACCGCAATTACAAACTGACGTATTTGGCTGGAACTCCTAACACCTCCATAGAAAATTCATCTCTTACTTATAAATTAATAGTTATAAGAAGCCTATTAATTGAACTTCATAAATGACATCCCCAAATTCACTTGATTCTAAACCTGATAGCTTGACAAGTAATAACAATTTTTCTACCAGAATGAGTTTGCTAGAATTTTTTTTCATTATTGTTTCAGTTGATTTTGCTCATAGAAAAAACAACTTAAGACTACATAGTTTCAACGAAATATACCAAGAAATATACAGTTTCCAACTTTAAATTGTACCCATAAAGATCATATCGTGATAAACTCAGGTCATAAGATTCAATCAAATTTTATAAAATGAGGAAAACAAGTAGACACAAAACATATAAAGCAAATTTAATTGGATTCTGTTTTACACAAACCTTTCCATCTCCTCGGGAGAACGATCCACTTTTCCTTCTAATGACTCATTTCACTTGAAAAAACTTCCAAGCTTTCCCTGCACAGGAACAGCTTTAAAAGTCAGTTTTAGAGATACGTCTTCAATGAACGTAAAGCAGACTCATAAATAGTCATTTTATTTAACTCAAGAGTTAAATATAAAAGTACAAAAGAAGCAACATCATTCATTTAGCTTTCAAACATAGTCATCATCTTTCCTTTGAGTAATGAATGACGAGCCCAACCCACGGACAGACAGAAAACGATACTATTTATCTCCCCAATATAATCATTTATAGTATAGTTTAACTTAATGAATTACAAATCAAAGGTAACTGACTCAAAATATACCTAATAGCCTTCAATAACTCAACCAGAATTCCAGCCACCACCCAATGGGCTGCCAAGCTAATTAATGGTTATACACCAGAAATAATCCTCCAACTTTTAATCCCGATACTTCCCCCACCATAAATGAACTAACTGTGAATGTTTAATATAAGCCGTGCCCCGTTACCTATTAAATCAGGTAGATTAGAACCCTTTTATCTCATCTCACGAGCTAATATTCACTGTTGTTATCAAATCATTAATAAGCCAAAAATCCTCGAATAAGCACATAAAAATGACAATCCAACACTATCCACCCCAAACCACCACCACGAGTAACACAACCCACCGGACCACCCACATCTCTTCTCCAACATCGCACCCAACCTACACATGCCAACGACCCTTAACACTACACAGACACAGGAACAGCACACAAGCCCAAAAATACGCAACCCAAACCCAAACACCTCAGACATGACCAAAACACCACCTCATAATAACCATCACACCGCAATCTTTTAGCCGACCACCCCATACAGTAGTCCTGATGATGTTACCAAAAGTTGTTTTTCAAATTCGTCTATCCTACTATAGCAATCTACATGAGCGAAAAACACCCACCAGCCATCATAACTTAACGCCCCCAACGACACAATCCCAACCATAACTAATGGCTCTAGCAACAACCAACCAACCATAACTCAAATAAATAATTGAGCCCAAATCCGACAAATCCCCACATTACCCACACTAACAATATGCCGCCCTGACATAATCTACACACTAACCATTACCACACCCACTTACACACTATTTACAAAAGTTTTCTGGGACTCCAAACCAATATCCCCCCCAACTTCATGATGGCAAAACTCATCCTGCCAAAGGAAAACTCGTTATTAGGCTTCCATCTAAGAACAAAAATGAACATCTTTAAAATTCCATCCACCAAAACACAACCAATTAAATAATACTATTATTTTTCTCTCTTCCCTACAAATAACAATAACCACCAAAACACACACAAAATTTTATCCGAGACAAGCGCGAAAACACAATCCTAAAACGAGTTCTAGAATCTAAAAGTACTATACGACTAACAAAACAAAAATTGTAAATTCCGAATGAAAATTAGTAAGTCAACATATAGATTTAGATTTCCAAAGCCACAAAACAAGAAATACACTTAGAGCAACTCTGGACACTCACCAAATACCCACCCTCATCAACACCGACACCCTCGCTTTGGACCATGAGCGGGCATCGACCGTTCATCCAACCCTTCATGCATTCCAAAAAAGAACCACCTAAGAAATAAGTCAAGACAGACCCCGAGAATCGCGCTTCGAAAGTGCACTCAGAGTTATATAGCTGCAGTGAGAAAAATAACCGAGCACAATTCCGAGGTCTTGTTGGCGAAGAAAGACGATTGCGACGATAATTCTACGCGAGTCGTCGGTGGCCTCAATCTCATTAAGAGCCGTTCGTTAATCCCGTCTCCCATTTAAGATAATCGTTCGCCAAAATAGTGAAAGTGCGCAAAGATTGCAGCGGGATGTTTTGGTAAGAGTCGGAAGGTATGATGCTGCGTGCAAAAGGTGTATGGGCAGGCGATGAAAGCGATCCATGGGGACGAGAGGGAGAGAGAGACTGGGTTCCGAGTGGGGTCACGAAGAGCAAGGTGACGCAAGGGTACAGGGGCATGGAATTCCTGAGAAAGATAATTTAGGAATGGTTCTATGCGGTTTTGCTTGAGATGTGAGGGCTCATAATTTGACAGGGGGTTGAGGGGAGGTGTGGCATTCGTCGTGGGCTTTTGTGGATGTTGGCTCAGTCGGATGACCTGTGAGTTTGCGCAAGTTACATCTTTGTGGTCCATCACTGGCCGAGCGGCTGCCAATAGAGTGGTCATCTTAGACTGACTTGGCACGTGGAATGTTTGCCGAGATGGTGATTTAATAAGTGAGGAAGAGGAAGAGGAGAAGAGCGAAGACGGAAAGAGGAGAGAAAGAGGTCCGACCAAAGAGAGTGCTTCCACGATGATTCGAGTTCGAATCCTACCCGGACAGTTGTTCCCTATTTATATTGAATTAGGAATTAAAAATGAAAAAAGCCCTAAGATAGAGCGAAAAAAAAGTAAGAGCACTATGAAGAACAGCGCAATCACATACTCGCCACCGTGTTGATACGTTGTATAATGCCGCTATTATATCTTCCATTACAAAGAGTCACAGTACCTACTCTCATACATTAATTGAATTATTTTCTCCGATAAATGAAGGTGATGTTAACTCAGTCCTTTTGAGTTGGGTTTTAATGTCAAACTCTAGAGATCTCAATCGAACTTTGGCATTTAATCTGAAAAGCCAATTACAAGAAGGTCAAGATATGAAAGTTCTGTAAGTGTACTTTTATTCAATATATTTTCCTATAGCTCGGTAGCCATTGCATAATAGCTTGAAACTTTGTTATTAAAGATAGGTCCAGGAATTTACGCCACCTCAGAAAATTTGGTTAAGGCCCATATAAAGTCTCATTGTGAAACTTTTTTTTACTCCTTTATTTCCTCTATCAAGTTAGTCCTATTATTCTCTCTGTTTATCCCTAAGTATAATTTATGTTTCTAGACTTGAATGAATGAGCAAACAAGCTGGAGCAGAGTCATGAAGGACAAATTGTGAACTCGTAGACTTGCAACACATTCCTTAGGAGTTTCAGAAGAAAGAGCTGCAAGCAGTAAAAAAAAGTATATGACCATATGCAGTATTACCTATGATGCAGTTATGCCCCATGCGGTAGTGGCACTTCTTGATCAAAGCCTTTTACAACTTATACGCGATGGATTTATTGAAAAAAATTAGAAATTTGATTTTTAAATTTCATGGACAACGTCCACCGACACGAATGAGGACGAATTGTGACTCCCCTTTTTGATAATGTGTAACCCATCTGTTCCAAAAAGATCTTTAACAAATGATCTACGTGGCCTTTGACCAAAGAATTCGAAATCCATATATGCAACATTTTTTTTTAGGTATTAGTTAGCTAGATCTTACTGTAGTAAATTTGAATTTTCATCATTCCTTTGTGTGAAAAAAGTGAGTTTTCAAAAAAAAAAAAAAATGTTCATATTACATAATCTTTCATCTCGGCTGCCCCTTAGCAAATCGTAAGATCTAATATGTACATTGGTGTATTTTGCTTATTCAGGGAAAACTTCTGAATTAGATTTGGTGTGTAAGATTGGCTAACTTCTGTTCTATGGCATTATGCGGTTTGTTATACTTGCTGTAAGATGTATTCGTTTTTCCAACCAAGATGCAAACCAATCCACGAAGGTACCTTTTCACACCGCAGGGTCGACCATCTTTGAACCACCGAGGTGCAGAATATGGAAATACGCCATTCAAACGCGTTAATGACGACATCTTATACCCACTAATCGTAGTGTCGTGCTACAAATACATTATGCTATTTTGTTCTGTCAATTTCTATGTGTGATTAAATCTCTTCCTTCCGGTTTAAGCGCTTGGACAAAATATTCTTGCACTTAGATGGTTATTGCCATATATAAGAAGGTATCGTCCCATGAACAAAGAATAGCTGCAACTGAAAGTATACATATTAAAAGCATACAGTTTATAAGATATGAGTTTCTGCATTGTGTGCATTGGCATTCCTTTGTTCGTAAAATGATTAAACGTAAATCGCACCCAGGATGTGTGATGATAGATGAATTGACCAAATCTCTCTCTTACGCATAATTGTTCTTACCTCCTAATAGCCTCTAATACGCGCTCGATATTTTTGTCGTTTTGCAGAACATGACCCTTGCAGATGATGGTATCCCTCCTATGATATCTTCTGTGTCACTTAGCTGCTTCTGTACTTCATTTAAGCCAACCAATACACTGTTTTAAAGCACTGCGACCTCCTCTAAACATTATTCTTAGCGAACACTCAAGAAGCAGTTATCGCTTCTTACGTCTGGCTAAGAATGGACTATAAGGTATACGTTGGTAATCGAATTTCTAGTACCACTTTATGATTAACATGATATCTATCGCCAGTAATGAAGATGGACAAATTTTATTGCGACCCATAGAGTGATGTGTGGAAAAAGGATGAGAAGATCTCTACATATCGAACAAAGCATATTGATTCGATATGCAGGAAGATAAAAGAATAGTATGACAGGAATTAAATAAAATAAGTGCCTAAAACGTTCTGAAAGAATTAAGCCAAAGTAATCTCAGCTGATTGTAGAACGAAGCAGCCGGCAAGTAGAGTCGAGCGAGTTATGAACAAGCTGAATCCTTTTAGTCCACATAGATTTAACATACTTAAACACGATAAACTTTGTCCTGCTAAGAACTAAGGTTATCAGGGAAACATGTTTATACATCAATATCATTTACAAGCTTCATCAATACTGACCCGAAATGAAGACAGTAAATACGCAGTTTCCGATATGAGATAAAAGTATAGTCCATTGTACCAAAATGAGAGAAATCTAGAAGGCCGTTGGTAATGTATGAGAGAGAGTATTTGCAGGTGTGTTATAGTTTTCTAAATTACATTCTTTCATTGTAGACAGACACACTCAAACCCTCGTATGAGCCATTACGTCGTGTTCTGGGACCAGCACACATTAACCTTGGCTGGTAGGAATAAAGATGTATCAAACAATAGTGCCAAAGAAAGCATGTTCAAGAGTCATCTTTTCTATAGCCACAAAAGAGAGAGAATAAAAGTAACTAGTACATACCAACCATTTGAAACTCAGATTTAATGTACTATTTAATGTAGCATTCATTTATTCGCCCTACCCTATCAATGCGCGCACTAGCTCTGCCAGCCCGCAGATGAGCGTATGTAGTTAACAGCGTATGTATCTTGACCTAACTCACTTGCCTGCATGAGACCGCACATATCCAATGTTACCACTGGTCATTCTTATTCTACTTGTCTCCACAAACGAGTAGATGCTATTCCCGTAAAAGAAAGGTCTCGTCCATTGATTTAAGTGTAATGATGTAATATAGCATTTTAGCGGTAAAGAAAGCTGAGTGTGGAAAATGCTATCAACCATTTTTCGGCAAGCTTATAAGATTCGGTAATTCAAGTTGAGTATGGTTATGAGTGGTTGTCCTATTCTCATGCATAAGTGTTTCTGATCTATTTGTCTCTACTATAAATAGATTAGTAAAAAATATTTGCGAATGTTTTATGTGAAGCGTACTGACTGAGGTATCGAAGTGGTTTCTAATTAAAATTCCAGTCGTACCACGAGTTTCGAGCTTCGCCCATAAGGATAAAAGGCTCCATCTTAGACAATGCAAAAATGGATCGGGGAGAAGAAGCGTAAGATTAGGTGATTACCATATCAGATAAAGGAGTGAAACAGAAGAACTAAGAGTCGGTTGCTATGTAGAAGAGTAGTGGATGACCATGAGCATACCAATGTGTCCGTGTATTTAAGGTTTCTCTCGGCTAAAAACCGATACGGCTTCTGTGAGAAACAAAATATAAGACAAATCGATATTTCACATGCAGTCATGTTCTTATAAAACAGAGGTAAACTCACTTATTTTGATGCTTCGTCCCATCTACCTAAAGAATTAAACTACTTTGGATGACAATTCTCCTATAGCAAGAATAGTGTGACTATAATGCGATAACGCGGAATACTAGTTCCCAACAACCCTGAGAGCAATAACTGCACATCGTTTGTAAAGATTCTATGGGATGCGAGAACATATACCAAGTTGCGGCAAGCGACCAATTGGACTTAGTAAGTTAGCCTCCTATCCTTAGGTAGACAGAGTTTTAAATGAGGAGCTCTGTTGCTTCTTTGGGAACTACCTACTGCTAAGTGCCAAATAGCAGTGATATCCTACGAGTCAAGGGCCTACAGGTCAGCGTTTAAACAAAAAGGAACCTTATGTTAAGATGAATAAAGAGTTTTATTAGCCTATTGTAATATTTTTATGCTTAGTTTTATTTTTTTAGTTTTATTGTTTTTTTATTTATTGCGCTAGACATTTCTCGAATTCTACAGTTACAGATGATGATACTAAAGCAATACTAGACCCTTAGTATTGACTAGATGAGTGTGGGAGGAACGCTTCACTAGTCGAGAGTCGAAATATTCAGCATCTGTTAAACGATTAAACTCGTACACCTACTATCTATTCTATCGGATCCATTATTTAGCCACCATTCCAACTTGAGTAGCAATTGCATGAATGTACTTTATTCAATGGTCATAACTAATTTGTAAATGCTTGTAGTGCAGGAAGCCTGAATAATACATTTCCATCTTGAATGATGCGAAGAAAAAAGATGTTATTTACGTAGCGAATGATGACAAACTACGGCTCCACAGTTTAATCTGTGTTTTTTGATATTTTATTAATTTAATAATTTTTCATAGACATAGTATAATATGATAGATTTAAATGGTCAATTTATGTGTTATAGGTGGACTTGATGATAATCAAAGATGTTCTAGCAGAAAAAGAAAAAATTCATAAGATTCCTAAGCTTATATGGGTACAACAATAACGATCAGTGTTGACCCCACTGAATCAGTAAGTAGAGTACAGCATACCACTTTGCAGTACTTGCCCCGGCAAAATCAGAAGAATGCGATCACTGAGGGGAAACATATGCCTCCCATAGTGGGTTAAATGCTGCAGAGAGAAGGCACAATTGAATATTAAGTTTTTAAAGAATTCTGATTAAAATCAGTCCCTGCATTCCGAAGCTAAATTCTGATGTGCGAGTTGAATGTTCTAGTATTAAAAAAAAGTAATTCCAACTAAACATAAGAAAAGAATGGTTGATTATACCAAACAATCTCCAATAAGTAAAATAACTATATCATATTCCAATTATCAGCCAAATAGCAATTGTACTAAATCCCACTGCAACAAACGAGCAACTAATGACAAAAATCTCGCAACCTTTATATTATATACGATACCTCCACACACTAAGAATATGATCGAAAGTGACACAATGTCACAGATGAATTAGATAGATATGATTCTTAAAATAACCCCAGATTCCAGTAAGGATGATGAGAACGAGTATATATGTTGGCATCTTGGCCCTAGATCATATAATAGGATTAAGATATAGTATCTAGCCTTAGGCGTAACAGACACACGAGCGCTTCCCAACAAGAAAATTGAAGGTTAGAAAGATTAATCAGATAGGAAGTCAGATAAGACACTTGGCATGAGACGCAACACAGATTACGAGGACGAATCAGACATGGACCTAGAGCGATTACTGATCTTAATTCTGCGAAAATGAGTAGCTGTTAAGAACTTTCGTGTTTGCGCTTCCACTACGATTTCAAATCTTTACATTATTATGTGTAAGAACGTGCAGTAAATATATATGATGGAAAATCCTTATGCAGTCCCAATTATATAGTGATTAAGTACTTCATTGTATACCATTAAAGAATGAGTGA
This sequence comes from Bassia scoparia, assembly GCA_008642245.1. Classification (NCBI taxonomy): domain Eukaryota; kingdom Viridiplantae; phylum Streptophyta; class Magnoliopsida; order Caryophyllales; family Amaranthaceae; genus Bassia; species Bassia scoparia. The sequence goes on along the minus strand of SNQN01002277.1, from coordinate 30,940 downwards.
ATATATCCTTGTGCTCTCACTATGATCACAATGTATGACTCTTCATTATGTCTGAATATAAGCTCCATTTATGATCGTTCTTATAGCAGCCGTTAGGATCTATATGAACCGTTACTTGAATTTAGACTATGATTATCGTATGTTTGTTAATATTATTATTAGTGGGTTTGAATGTCAGCCCCTCCAGGTATAACTGATGATGTTAGCAATTTTGTTTACCCTCCACTTGTCCTAATTATCGTGTTGCTGAAAAGTTGGTAAATCATGAGCCTTTGATTCTGTGGTTCAATTGATATGGTCTTAATGCCAACGCTACCTAGTGGTGTCATATTATTGCATGAATGCGTGTTCAGATTACATAGCTTTTAACATTGTAGAAGTGGAGGATAATTTTTTAGTGTTTTCAAAAGAATTAGTGTATCACAGTAGGCATAAATATTAGCCTGTGATTTCTAAAAATTCATAACGGTTCACTATTGCTGTTCTACTGTATATACAGATATGTATGTTGTATATGATGTTATCATATTATTTATTTATTATCCACGAAACTAAATCAGAAGTAGAACGTTTACTAATATATATTGGAATTTATAGTATGCCCATGAATACTGTTATTATGCTCAATACATTGGTGGAGATTGGTGAGGAGATATATATTGAGCTATAAGCTTGTTATGGGAACAATAATCGAGTACTTCTCAATAATTTGCAAGTATTGCATATTTTTGACACGAACTAACTGCGATAACATATTATCCAATAATATCCAATTCGAGTACAAAATAAAGAAGATTAACTCATATGGAGAATGAGCTAACAAGTTAAGACACGGAAATCCCAGACCATTGTCAGAGCCCTACTTCTAATCTCATACTTATCAGTAATAGAAGCACTTATTGATACGCTACTGTTTCTTAGCGTCGTTCTACTTTAGTTTAATCACTATCAGATGATTGTCACTGATGTACTACGAAGGTGTTTTAACATACAGTGTCTGTCTAGACTATGCTATATCTAGCTATTCAGTTTCATATAATAATGAATGCCTCACTCTTACCTCACTGCTAGCCAGACCTGATATCAGATTACTCTCTTGTGGGATGTTATTTATTCGCTTCCTTCTGCTGAGAGTAACTACCACAGGAGTCACATCTGAAAGCAGTGAAAGAATTTCAAGTACTTTGGTAGAACAATAATCTGATCCTTTTTTTGGTTAAAAAGGAACTGAAATTTAAACCGTTCTGTCTTAATAAAGCTCTCCGGCGCCCAGAGGAACCAAGCAGTACATTTGAACTGAGTACTCAGAGAGGATTATCAGTATGTACAAGCTCAGACGATTATTCAGAAGCAAGAGTTATCCTTGCAAGATTGCTCAGCAGAATAAAGCACCATCAACCGTAATCATCACTGATAACACTTATTACTAGGTCTCCAAGTTTGAAATCCCTTGGAGAGGCTCAAAGAATGCCCAAAAACATAATAGTTTATCTTTGTCCATTCATTAATGGACAGCTGAGACATACATAGCTGTGCAATAGCCCTGCCTTGCTATTAGTCTAGAAGGCTGTTATGGGGTAATATAAACAGAAGAAACTACTCAGTGATTTAGAAAAATAAAGACTTATAGTTCTGTCTTTGACCAGATATATATATAGATATTGCTTACCCTTAATTATGTCTTGGTTGTGTCCTTTGACTCCCACTTATTCCACATATACCTTTGGCAACTAAATGACAGACCTGGTACGTAAGCATCAACACATTCAGAATGCATCATGATCGACACTCCAGTCAGATCAGCTCGCCCAATGAGATCATATTCCCACTTCCCTAAGCGAAATTAGATTGCAAACAACTACCAGTTAATATTAGCGATATAATAATGTTTTTGTAAGAGTGAGGATTACATTTACATGGATCATCTTACAAGAATACCACTTTTAGATGATCTTCCCTTTTTGTCCACACGTGTCTGCGTTAGGTTTCGTAAGATTAACTAGTAGACGCCTATTCTTCCCTTGAGCCCCGACCCCCTAATGAATGGCTAGTATTGTTTATAGATGTAATTTATATGCACCATAGGATCTTGATGTGGTCTTAGCAGTCAGGATTAATATAGTTAGCTCCCAATTATGATAGTCGCCAATCCCAATGCTCTTTTTTGCCCATGTCCCAATGGCCAATTGAAGCCATAGTGTATAGTCCTGAATATACTACATACTTACCACTGCCGCAGCAATTCCAAGGAATTGCACATTGACCGAATTGTCCTTTGTCGACCTTGTCTAGTAATATAAGGCAACCCCAGGCAAGCTTACGAGCCCACGTAGTACTCTCCAGTATGACTTGACTTCAGCAGGCACCACGATGACCTGTCTTGCCCACAATACTGCTCCCATATTTTGGAAAGATTAATTGACATCTGCACCGATTACCTGTACTATCTCCAACTATGAATGGAATATTGTACGACACCTCTCTCATCCTATATATGTCTCAGTTTTAGAGCAACAGCATCTCTCGTGGTCCCAACCTATGAGAACGTAGGTGGCAAAACTTGTCATGCTAGTATGGTTAAGGCTATATATGGGAAGTTATGGGATTTCTTCTGCCTTCCGACTTATCGCGATTTCTTAGGACTGCAAAGCACGTGTCAACATTTCACGTTATTTTCTCTTTTCTATGGCTCGGAATATAGAAACAATGATTGATTCCATCTCCTGATCTTTTGTTGTTCTTCTTACTGTAGATCATCACAAGAATACTCATCTCTCAGAAGCTTTCGCGTCATTATTCATTCTCATTAGGGGAATATAGTTTAATTGTAGCGCTTTCCGCATTCATAGCGAGTGAGCACATATTTATTTTTGATCCTAGCGAAAACATTAACCTACAAGCATGGAAGCAGATAAAACAAAAGAGAAGTGATGAGAAAGGGTACTGGATAGAAAAGCAAAACCAGCGCGTCGCGTAGACTCGAATCAAAAGTTATCTCATTGCTGTATGTTGAGAACTTCAGCGAAAGACACTTCAAGTTTGAAACCGTACCAAACCCATATAAAACCTAACAGCCTCCAAATCGATAATGGCGCTTTACCCCTAACTTCACAAATCAACTCACACTACCCACATTTTGACGATAGTCAATGTTCACGAGTTATCTACATTACTAGACTTCGTGAAGACAGCTCGAACCCACATCGCTCAAACCACCTATCCCAAGAACTCCACCCACCAAATACCTCATACCCCATAGTAGAAGTCCTTCACTGCCACCACAAATCACCCCGCCTGAAACCTCAAATGCGTCTACTAAGCACCATTCGTCACTCTACATACGGATCCACCTAACAATAACACTCACCTGAAAATCGAGACAAAAAGGCCCACTCCTGAGCGCTATTTTCACTCACATTCATAAAGACCCCACTAGGAACAGTTTAGCTCAGAGATCAATAGCTACAGCTTAAGTCAGCTAGGAGACCCAATGTCGAAGAGTAGGAACCAAAGGTTCCTAGGTCTCTCTCTCTAAGAATCTTACTAAGCCTTTCCTAAGAGTTCCATATTTGTCCCAAGTATAGCCCTCCCGAGGGAAGTGTAGATCTCAAGATTAGATTACATCGGAGAGCAACAGGAAGGACTCCCCAAAATACATATTACACCATGGCAATTGGTTGGGTCTCGTATCTATTCGAACCCCCCCCCCCCACCCAGCCCCCGGAGGTTGGTTCTCAGGTTGTTTGCAGTTACTCAGGTGCTGGATTACAGGATTGTGATTTGTAGCGAGAGCTCCGCCTATGTAAGGCTCATATTTGGAAACACAAGAAAGTGTGCAGGAACATCTTAAAGTGAGAAGCGGATGAAGTGTCAAAGGCAGTGCAAGTCTCCCTACACTAGGTTCACCAACTAAACATTATCGCCAACACAACTCGTCATCCATTATTAAAAGAAACTAACACAATTGGTCTGCCTTGGATGCTGACATCTAACCTAAAGGTAATCACACAAAGAAATACCTGCCTATCTACTCAAGTTCTACCAACAGGTAGTGTCATCATGTTTATGCAAAGCTTGGTTAATGGCTTAGTTGATGAGGTGCCTAGTTGGAGAAGGTAAAAAGGTCCAAGAATGTGCTCCTCATCAAGAGTACAAGCGAACTATAATCTGACTGTGGTCAGGTTGAGTGTCCGAAGCTGACTAAACACACTGATCCGGATGTGTAGTAGAAACTTCCAGGCTAAGGTCCACTGCCACCTCTACTAATGTCGGACTGATAAAAGGTACCAGTGCTTGTAATCAAATAATTATTGTAGCCCTGTATAAAGGAAAGTATTATGCTAACAAAATAATGAAACAAATTATCTCTCAACATCCTAAACCCACTTAGTTAAGGTGTTGTCTATGAGGCCATAATTTATGCCGCGACATAAAATAGTAATGCGTTCTCTTGTCGTGTTCATCCTATCATTGTGCGCAAGTTTCAAATGTTCAAGAGAATGTTATGTGGATATAGTGCAGATTGCTTCCCGACACTTCAACATTACCAATTAAAACTCAGTATCGCTTTGCCTGTACTATCCCTCTTAGACTCCACTCCAATTGACGTTTGCGCAAAATCATCCCACTCCTAGGTTTAGCATCACTGAATTAAGTAGTACGCTGCAAGATTACATGATATTAGTCCTCCATAATTTATTAAAGTTGATATCGAGGACGGGTGTCAAATTCACCCCCACTTCAGTCCTTAGGAACTAATCCATGAGTTTCATTCAATCTTCAGAAGTTCTGGAATCCCCCACATCACCAGGATAGAACATATTATTTTGCTCTT
>SNQN01002276.1:64640-76899 GCA_008642245.1 Bassia scoparia | reverse complement strand
GAGGGAGGAAGCGATTTCTCTAAGATGAGAGCCATGATTCTTGTGCCCACCGACCCATAGTGAGACTGCTGGTCCTGCGGGCGGAGCCGCCACAACTCTTCCAGCTATATTCAAAAACTTGAAATGGTGCATGGCGAACTAGAGTGCCAGATGACATTATTTACGATATTATACAAGATAACAAATCAAAGAGATAAGAATAGAAAATACCTTTACGATGCAGAGCTTAGCCGGAGTGATGGTCTGTTGTTTACTTGGGTGTCCTAAAAGGATTTGAGAGAGAATCTCACTAATTGAGAGAGATCCCTGAAATTTATGAGAACTTAAGAAGAATTGAAATCTTCTCTCTCTATAAAATATATTACTAGACTCCTCCTATGGAGGAAGAAAAGCTTTACAAGTACAATTTACAGTCACAAAGTCAAACTTCAGAAAGTCAGATTTGCAAAGTTTTCTTATGGCACCGTCGTTACGTACAAATATCGTTAATTCCAAGATTCACAAATTTTGGTCATCCACCATTATTTTAGGTTCATGTTGGCTTATTGTTTGGATTGTATATTTTTTGTCCACAAATTAGTCAAATGAAGTTCAATCAGGGTTGAGAGTGCAATTCTCTTGGTCAAATGATGATTAGTAACATGGGGTCCCTTTCTTTTTTTACAATATAAAAAAAAAAGAAAAGAAGAGAGACGGTAGAAGAGAAAAAGGTACTGCATTATTTTAAGGAAAAGAAAAGTTCTTCGTCAAAGGTTCAGTCAAGGATGCTCACGCGGTGGTGTGTGACTTCGTGTCACCTCAAGAATGTGAATGAGGTTGGTTCGTCGACGTTTGGTGAGATGCTTGCCGGAAGCTGTGGCCGAGGTGTCACCTCGGTTTTTGGCTATGCTGTCCAATCTAGGTTGGCGAGGTTCCTGACCGAAAATACCCTTAGCCTGCGCAGACAAGGGTGGCCGAAGTAGTACCCTAGTTAAACTCACTCTGTACTTGCCGATAGTTGGGGTGGCGGAGGTTCCACCTTCCAAAAATTGTCGAACCTCTTTTCCCGACTATGGGGTGGCCGGTCCCCCTGCAGACTCACTCTTGCGGCCTCTGCCGAACAATGTGTGGCTGAAGACCCCCACCTCCGAAAGGCACGCTCTTCCCCTGTTGCGGTAACCGGCACGTTGCCATTTTCCAAAAAGTTTCCAAACCCCTCTTGCTGCAATGGCGGACGCGCTCTTTGTCGAGCTGGTGGGCCATGGTTACTCAATTGGATATTTCTGAGTCTTTTATGCCAAGACGTGGTTAGGCTGTACTCTCTAGAACTATTGTTGCGATCTCTTGGATGTTGCCAGAGTAATAGTGCTTGAGAATTGTGGACAAGGATGAAGATGAATAGTGTTGGTTGCTTAACCAGTAAAAGGAACCTAAAGTATGTAAAAAGCAGCGGTGGTAAATTCAATTGTCTTAATATTCAGTGGGGTCACTTGCTTATGGAAAGTCCATGCAAACTCAACCATATTAGAGGAAAAAGAACTGGGACGGGCCCCAATTTGCCTTAGAAAGAGAAGTCCAGATTTCAAGCATGTAAAGGCTTAACAATCTGCCACGGGTTCAACAATTTTCACTGGTTTGAGAAATGTTTATGATGTCACATAAGTTCAAAGGCACCATATAATACAGATGTTTAGTATTCACGCCTATGTGGCATTCAATTTGTGGAAAAATATAAATGGCTTGAAATGCTTGACTACTTAATCAGATATACACGCAAATTGAATACGAGTACAATTTTCTACTAGCTCGCTTGAAGTCGATTGCCAAGTGTGTTTATACGATCACAAGATTACTAGCCGTTACATTTTTCATGCTTGGTCGTCGCCAGTTAGTCGACAGAAGTCACTAAGGAGATTTAGATAACAAGGCATGAAGCCTAATTAAGTTTCCGGGTTCGATCCCCAAGTTTAGGGCAATCACATGGTAAATTTGATATGACTCGAAGCGCCCTACGTAGGCCCTCGAGTCAATCAATGCCTCTACTAACTTGGTAAACGTTAGTGGATCTCACCGTTATCCTCAACTAGATGAGTTTCAAGCATATAATATCGGCCTTATCAACAAGTATCCAATTACTCCTGATCCTTTTTCCAGGGAGAGACAGTACTTTTACTCAAATCGTCTAAGTGGCTATTTGAAGTCAAATGACTCTTCATCAAATGTTGCAAAAGGGGATTTACCTTTAAACATAGAATCCCCTTTTGAGGTGGCAAAGGTGTAGCCATCCAAAACTTACACCGGTCGTTTTCTTCAAATTGACCCAAAAATGATACAAGGCTCAATGGCCCACACCAATCAGCAATACCATACGGTACAATAAAAATACATTATAAATACGTATAAAAGTTGGGCTTTACTCCCTCAGAAGGATCCAATTCTACATTAACAAAGCCTTATTAAGGTTATTCCACAAGATTGTACCTGTTGCACAATACCTATGCCGTAAATGTTCTTTCATGGGTCCTATAAATCCTACATTTCTCAAAAAAGACACATTCCCAGCGTACTACTTAAATTAGAAAGTCAATCAATAACATTTGCTCATGTTTGACTTCTCTTTCCTCTTTATACAAACACTAACTTGAGTGTCGGCAGGTGGTAATCCCTAGGGATTCACTCGCCTTTTTGCAAGGTGTAGTGGCGGGCACACGTGTAGTGTAAGACTTCAAACCAGTGAAGAAGACTCATTTGGCGGGAAGAACTCATCACCGTAGTCAAAGAGGACAGTCTTCCCCGGAACTACAAATTAGTGTCTCAACCCAAGGGCTTGAAAGACTTTTTCCGATAACAGAATTGAATATCCAATAAACATCTTTACAGGCTTGCCACATTCGCTTCGGCCCACACTATTGGAAGCAATCACACGAACTTCGTGCCTCCCGATCATTAATAAGTCTTTCAGGCCTCAATCAAGAGTGGCAAATTCACCCACAGGAGCAACGTTCCTTTTAGTGTACGACAACAACCGGTAGCAGCACCATATTACAATATATACAATCACGCAGCAATCAGGTACCAGCGCCAATTACAATCGATCCAGTAGCAGCACCGATTACAATCGATTCAGTGACAGTGCTGCTGTTGGTACGGTGGTGGCGCGCCGACGATTGTTACATGCTTCCTCTTCAATCGATCCAATATTAATTCGTACCTGCACACCGATCCCAAGGATCGTCCACATACAATAGAAGCATTCGAAGATTTCATCTGACATACTTCGACGATAGTTGTTGTCATTCGACATATGTAATTCAAATCACCTAATTTTGTTCAATMAGGTACCAATTACAATTGATATTTAAAATCAACGAAATTCAACAAATAACTGAAAAAGATGTTGAATCTGTTTAATTTTTTTTGGTTTAGTAAAGATTTTTGCAGGAAAAATGGATGACGAAAAAGACCTAACTTGAGTGGAAGTAATTTCATTGATTTCTCTCTCCTCTATGTGGAAGGCGAGTGAATGATGTGGAAGTAGTGGTTGTGTGGTACTCACACAATACACTTTATTCAATTCAATAACGGAGTTACAACAATATAACAGACCCCGTTATAAGGCATTTTGGGCCGCCCAAAATAAAGAAGGCCACACGATTTTTTAATATGTGGCCTGCCACTTATAAAAGTTTGTGATAATTTATTAAAATATTTTAAACTCTTAGTTAAAAAAAATTTGTACTTCAATGGAAATCAATGCAAAATGCAAACAATTTATGTCATGATATAATTAGTCATGTGACTATTAGATAAGGTTTGTTAGATGAATATTATAGTTTATCTTATCTTAGGATATAGTTTGTTAGAGTWTATCGTATCTTAGGATATAGTTTGTTAGAATTTATGTTATTTTAGGATATAGTTTGTTAGAGTTTAAATTATTTTATTTTGTATATTTATATGGTTCATAATTAATGGAAAAGGTTAGGTCGTTTTATTCCAATTATTGTTGTTAGTTTAACATGGTATCAAGAGCTTAGGTTTGATTGTGAGAGTTTCCAATTTTTATTTTYTTAAAATAAAACTTTTCGTTGCTTTCGTTTGTTTGGCAAGAAAAGGTTTGGTTTACTGATTTTRTTGGTTTGTCTCCTGAGTTTGTGTGCAATACCTTTTGTCATTGTTTAGTTAATTGTTTGTCAGATAACTTTGAGTTTTGTCATTCGTTTGTTCTTGTAATTGTTTGGCTACTTCTTCCTTATTATGTTTCTTATTCTTCTCTTTGTAATTCCACTATTGCAAGTTGCGCAGTGCGTGTGTATGTGTGCTTATGTTTGTTGATATTCTTGGTGTGTGCTTCCGCTTTGTGTTTTTATTGCTGCAACTTCTTTAGGGTTTAATGTCCAGTGCTTCAGTTCAGCCTCCTGWTTCATTATTGCAACAAGTTACGTATGATGTGATGAAAATCATAGAAAAATTAGAAAAATAATCTAAAGATACTGGCGGATTCAGAAAAATGAGATGAAAAGTGGAAATATTAGAGATGACCCTTAGAAGTTACTCTAAAAAATCCTATTACAAAAGATGGATGGCCTAAAAATAGAAAATAATTAAAATAACCAAAAACAATAAATACTTTATGCATTTTATCAGATCCTCGATGTATGGTTTCGGGCTTAACTCTACTTCAATACGTGCTAATGGGTTTATTGCATGGATTTTGTCATATCTTTCGTAATTGGACCAGTCGCGAAATATTATATTATACTTTTCATCACTGACTATTCAAGTTGGGGAGACACATAAGAGTGTCTATACTAGTAGTGTTARTGTAGATGTCAGTGGTAATTTGCATGCTACGGTTATTGTATGTGATTGGTATGACTGGTGATACTTCCGCTATTGTCTGATCATCAAGTGATGATGTAAGTTGTGGTAATATGTATGTCTTTTGATCCCCTTGCATTAAGGGGGAGTTTGACCAATATAGTGCTGATGGTACTACTCCGAATAATAGTGACAATTTGGGTCGTGGTCATCTTAAAAAGAAATCCGTCCTCAAATCTTCGTGGTTATGTAACTAATACAGTTCTTCGTCATGCTATAGATCCCATTGCATCACCATCTACTGCTCCCACTTCTCAATCACGTTCTTTAGGTAAACAATTTGATATAGCTTGTTATGTTGATTATAACAAATTTTCTATGAAACATAAATGCTTTTTAATAGAAGTTACAAAAGGAAAAGAGCCTTCCTCATTAGAGAAGCTATGAAACATGACAGGTGGCGTAAAGAAAAGCATGTTGAAATTGATACTCTTGAACGAAATGACACGTGAACATTAGAGGACTTAACTCCATGTAAMAAAGCTATTGGTTGTGGTTGGGTGTATAAAATTAAATATACATCTAAAGATGTAGTAGAGTGACTTAAAGGTCGTCTTGTTGTGCATAACAATCGTCAGGTTGCAGGTGTTGATTATCACTAGTAGAAAAAAGTACAAAAGCTGCGGTTTTCAACCGCAACTTTTGGACCCGCAGCATTTGTGAAAATTCAACAAAAGTTGCGGTTAAGAACCGCGRYATTTATGGGCTTAAATGCTGCGGTTTTTAGRCCCAAAACCGCAGTATTTGAGCCCGTAAATGCTGCGGTTGAAAAACCAATAACCGCAACATTTAGTTCTACTTTTGCTTTTGCTTTTAATTTTTGCATTTAGTTCTGCTGTATTATTTGCATTTAGGTAGCAGCTTTTTGGTTTTTGCGTTTTTTGGACAAATGTTAAACATTACTCAAAATCAGTGATAACTAAGACAATGTAAAAAAAAAAACTTATATATATTATGTAAATGATTGGAGTACATAAAAACTAATTATTAAGTAATACAATGAAAACTAATTATTACACCATAAAAATACGGTAACATTTCAATAAAAATCATGTTCTTGAAACTCATCATCTTCCAACCTGTATCTTCAAGTCTTCAACCCAACCATATATCCGTGCAGCAAATGAAAAAAATAAAAATAAAATTTTCAAATCAGACAATAGTTTACCATGGCAGTTAAGTCCTCTAATGTTACGTGTCATTTCGTTCAAGAGTATCAATTTCAACATGCTTTTCTTTACGCCACCTGTCATGTTTCATAGCTTCTCTAATGAGGAAGGCTCTTTTCCTTTTGTAACTTCTATTAAAAAGCATTTATGTTTCATAGAAAATTTGTTATAATCAACATAACAAGCTATATCAAATTGTTTACCTAAAGAACGTGATTGAGAATTGGAGCAGTAGATGGTGATGCAATGGGATCTATAGCATGACGAAGAACTGTATTAGTTACATAACACGAAGATTTGAGGACGGATTTCTTTTTAAGATGACACGACCCAAATTGTCACTATTATTCGGAGTAGTACTGTAGACACCTGAAAATGTGTCTCCCCAAATGAGTAATCGTGATGAAACATACCGCGTCTCGCGTTTGTTTCGACTCAGAAAAGATGCTTTGAACTCACGAAAGTTGGAAATACGTGAGGTTGTACTCGGAACTATTGAGCAAAGGTCACATACAAGGCAAACATATTTTCTTTCGATTTTCTTGATAAACTTAAAGGTTTTCAAACGAGTTCACTGGCGATTCTCATGCTTTTGATTTTCATCATGTGCGTCACATTTTTCTGAATCCGCCAATATTTTTAAATTATTTTTCTGATTTTTCTATGATTTTCTATGAATTTTGCCATGTTTAAATACGCAGAATACCAGAAAATACATGAATAATTAGAAAATACTCGGAAATACGTGGAACCTTCTAGAACAGTCTAGAACTCCTTGCTTGGAGAGCAAGGTGTCTAGGTGCGTCGAATCAAGGGAAATCACGAATAAAATCGGAGGAAATCAAAATATTTCGAGGTTTTGGAAAATATATACGAAATCATTGAGCGTATATACGCAGATGATGAGCGTATATACGCTCATCAGGAGCGTATATACGCTCCACATGCTGCGTATATACGCTCAACACATACATACGAATTTGCCAAAAACCATATGGAAAGTGAGAAGCGATATACGCTGAGGTTGAGCGTATATACGCTCATCCTGAGCGTATATACGCAGGGTTTTTGTACTTCGTTTTGCCTCGTCCTATAAAACTCCCTTGCCTTGCTCAGTCCGGGACAGCTTCACAACTTCACACCTCGAGACACACTTCACAGACACAAGTCACGAGACATCTATTCTCTCTCAAACACTCAAAACACATTCGTATCGATTCAAAGCATCGATTCTCTTTCGAATCAACAAGCGAAATAAGGGTATAATCTGAGATTACTCACCAAAACCTCTCTTTCACTCTTTTTTAATTCTTTTGTCACTTTTAATTGACTAACATTTATGAGTTTTAATTCAATAAAACAATGTAGAAACTCACTTGTCAAGCGTTTAATGTAAATATGTAGGGTTTATTAATGTTTTCAATGTTTCCATTTTTTGGTTTTCATTTGTTATACATATTACTATTGTCAATACTAACGCGTTTGCTTGTCTCAATTAGCAATTCAATCGAAAGGCGATTCCTTTGAGTTTTGTTCTAACAATTTGATTGTTTGCAGTGACAAGGTGAGGAGGACACATATACATATTATTATGCTCACTAACCTTGTTTTCATGTCTTGTTTATATATATTTTCTATCACACTGTATATATTGTTTAAACAAGACGGAATTTAATCGTTGTCACATTAAAGTCAGATAATCATGGACGACCGGTTTTCTAAGCACCTATTAACATTGACTAACAATCAAGTGATCGCCTTGTCCATTATAGAAGTCATTGTTTGTACATAATAGCAACTCACCTAGTAATTAGTGTGCTTTCAAGATCAATTCAATAGGCTCTTTGAATCAATTGTTATGATTTATGGAACTACAATGAGACCGAGTAGAGGCCGCTACATGCGGGCGAATTGGGTTACAGATCTGATTCGTACCATGTCCCCGAACCACGACTGGTTACTTGATTGGACGTGGGGCCATTAATTTGGACCAATGTTTCGGGCGTCCGTGAATAACCTGATAGGCACGGTGGCGATCCCTCAATTCGACGCACACCCCAACGCATTCACATGCGGATTCCATGCTCAACTCCATGACACTGAAGCTGAGGTCACGCTCCTAAGGTGGGCGAAGCCCTACAGTTTTTGGCGACTTCACTGGGGTAAATCACCATTTGTGAGTGGACAGACTTGAAAGTCTCGTAGTTCCATATTCATAATCAATTGAATTTTGCTTGTGACCCTTCGAATAGGTCAAGTCTTAGGCTCCTTGGTCTCAATATGGGCATGTTCTATGCTCGAGATCACCTTAAGGGGGATCTTACCTTGGTTGCATGTGGTAATGGATCACATGGCTAAGTAATCCTATCCCGCCCATCGCGTATGCACGTGTTACGAGATGCGTGTATTAAGGGTATCTCGGCATACATCCATATTGTGGTGGTGAAATTGACCAGCTCTACTCTTAGGCATGGTACACTATCAGACTTAACCAAGCGACATTATAGTTCACTTAGATCCTGACCTTAAGTGAATAAATTGGTTTTGTGTTTCAATCAATGTGCTTGTTAACTTGTGACTCTTCTTTCAGTCCAGTCCAGTCTCTTAATCTATGGTTCAAGACATGATCCATTAGGCCATTTCAATCCCATTCAATTTCAAACTCTTTCGACCTAGAATCTGACTTAGGTTCGATTCCAATCCAAGAGTCTTAAATCTGACTTAGATTCGACCTTTTTGAACCTTAAACCTAAATTAGGTTCAATTCAGTCTCAATTCAAAAACCTTAAGTCTGAATTAGGTTCGATTCACTTTCAACCCAAGAGCCTTGAATCTGAATTAGGTTCGCTTCAACTTCAATCTAAGAACCTTAAAACTGAACTAGGTCGATCATAGACTCAACCCTAGGAACTTTGATTCAAGGCTAGGCCCATTCAATTTCAAGTGGCTTGTAGGTCTAAAGGTCCTTAATTCTGAAATAGGCCATCTTAGGTTTGAATCTTTTCTCGAGTCTAGCACCTTAAATCAGATTTAGGTCTAGCCCATTCAAGTCTACTTTCGAGTTCAGTTCTTAAGTCATAACCTCAAGACTGGTTAGGTTGTTCTTAAGATTTCAAGTAGACCAATCTTTTGTTTCTGGGTTCTAAAGTGTAATTTCTTGATTTCAGCAAGATAGCAAAGACTCGCAACTTGTCTCTGGGCCTAGAAGAGTAACAAGAAGCAAACCCGACGCACTCTCTGATCACCAAGACACTTCCATGGCAAACATCGAACAACAGCTTAACGCTATTCTAAAAAGCTCGAGTCTGTGAATTCTCCCTTGATGCCCAAGAAAAGACATTGGGAGCTGAAAGAAAAGAGGACCAAGAAAAACTCTCGAGTCTGAAGGGGAGGAAGAAGACGATGCTGAGACACCACTCCCTCCTCCAAAGACTGAGACGGAAAAAAGGGTGGAGCAACTAAAGAGTTGTAGAAGAATGTCCGAAAATTCAGTTCAAGGCCTCGTGTTGCTGATATGAGATTAAGGGCCAGCTTCCAGAAGTTTGTCATCACTGATTGCCCAAGTTCAAGGGAACTGAAGACCAGAGGACCACCTCCGCACTTTCAATATCTCCATGGTCCTTAAAGAATGAGCAAAGAGTTGTTCACTTCGGGTTCCCCATTACTTTGGACACCATCCATCCAGGTGGTTCAAGACCCTGAATCAAGCCAAGCTCGATGATTGGGATATATCAAGCACGAGTTCCGAAGCAGTACAGGTACAATTCCAGCTTCTGTCGGTCTCCGTGAAACTAGAGGCCACCAAGCAAGGTGAGAGAGAAATTTCTCTACTTCCTTAATAGGTGGAGGGAGAAAGCCGCTCAAATGACCAATCGACCGAATGAGAAGATCAAGTCCGCATGGTCATCAAAAACCTTCAGCCCAAGTATCGAGAGCACTCAAGTTTCAACCCATTGATTCATTTACTGGGCTCTACAAGGTTGCCTCCTAGTTGAAGAAGATGTTCAAGCCCAGAAGTCTAAGGATAACGGTGGGGCTTTAACAAGAAAGGTGGCTCCTCTTTTTCCAACACTGATCAAGTCAGCCACATTACCAATGACAACTCTTCTAACCATCCTGCTCTTTCAACAACAGGCCTCGAGGACCACCAAGGACATTTCTTCCATTGGTATGACTTATGAGCAGGCCTTTGATAGATTAACTGCAAAAGGTGCACTTGCTCCTATTGGACCCACTCCAGACCTTCAGATGATAAGAAATCTAGGAATTGGAATCCCAATGCCTATTGTAAGTTCCACAAGGAAGGGGTCCACCACTGAGAATTGCATCGTTTTGAAGCACAGGATTCAAGACATGGTGAAGATGGTCGCCTCCCAGTTCCTCCAGCGGCGAAGGATAAGATCAACATCCAAACCAACCCACTTGCTAAACCATGAGTCACCCAAGGCGTGGGTAATGATCCATGCGGCCTTCTTTAGATTGAGTCATCGAGTCCTAGTCCTAGCTTTAATATTCGTTTCAATTCACTGTCTTTTGAGTCTATGTAGTCTTTCAAATAAGCCATGTTGTTTCAAGTTTTCTTTCTTCAATAAAATGATTCATTTTGTTTTTGGCAATATTATTTTCTAATTCTAATGCAAGTCTCCAACACTCATTGGCCACAATTGGTTAATCTAATGCTGATTCAATTATTTAATTGAACAAGCCCCAGAGAGGCCTCTCTCACAGCTCACAAAATGACCCCTCCCTTCCATACCCTTTGTCACATCCAATCAAAATCCCTTGCAACCTTTTGAGCCACAAACACTATCGATTAGCCTATCTTCTTTCATCACCCACATCGACCTAACCCTTTGGACCAAACGGTGCGTAGAAAAGACCAGTGCAAAAGAAAGAAAAGAAAAAGTAACATGGCGAAAAAAAAACAACAAAGTCAAACAAAAGAGATGAAAAAGAAGACCGCATCTGAGAGTGTTCTAATGTGTTGTTAACCAAATTTCGAAAGTAGTCAAGGGAAAATGAGCGAAAGTAGCAGAAGAGCTTCACTACGAGCACCCTTCTATTTGCCATTTTCACAGATTTCGATAAAACAGACCGCGTGGCCTCTCCATACCTTAGCAGTGAATGTTGACTATTGGCAAACTTTGACTCAGATAACAATATATGTAATACTAAGAAAGTTAGAGGATCTTACTAGTAAAATGACATTCTTTAATTAAACGTGCAAATTATATTTAAAGAATTAGAGGAAAAGAGAAACAAAATATGCTACGACATAAGCAAACCGGAGATGTATGGATCTTAATCCCTACATCACCCAACCCATGTTTAGAACTATATTAAACTAGTGATAAAATATAGAAATCCTAACATAATATTAATTTAAATCTAACTTCAATACCAAAAATCCATAGCCGGAAGGTTTCAAGAAGCGAAACAATTTAAACAACAAATCTTACCAATATTTCCAAAGCGAATTGTAGTTATTTAAAAAATTCATAATCTTTCAAATATTTTCATATGTAATAAGAAATTATAAAAAAAATGGTCAAAACACTGATTTATAAAATAAATTAAGAAAAGTCAAAAAAAATATGAAAGAAAATCAAAAAAAAGACAAGAATAAAGTTATTAAATGTTTGCATTATAAAATTTGTCATTTATGAAATTAAATCACAATTTTCTAAAATGTTAATATAATAGGAAAAATTTCCATTTTTTATGAAAAAAAAATCACCATTGTTTTATAAAATGTATTCAAGTTTATAAAATTGGATTTAAATGTTCTACAAATTACTCAAATATAAAAAAGTAATATATGATTAAAATACAGAGTAGAATGTTGTTTAAAATATACCTTTTTTAAAAAAATACAACTAAAGTTTTACAGAATAAAAATGTTTTAGAAAAGAATTTTTGTTTATATAAAAATTTTTACAAAATAAAAAAATTCATCACATTTCAAAAATAAAAAAAAAAAAATTCACACATTTATCTCTCAAAAAACAATTAAATTATAAGAAAGCAATTGAGAATAAGTTTGGAAAGCTAAAAACGACAACAGAAACTAAATATAAAACATTAGCAAATTACATAAGATTTCATTCCACAAAAATCTTGATATATTGAAATTGTATAAGTAAGTAAGAGAAAAAAAAAAAACCTAAAAATAAAACAAAAGAAATATTGAATGTTGGGAAGAGGAAAGGAAACCCAAAAAATGAACTAAA
>SNQN01002276.1:8645-64615 GCA_008642245.1 Bassia scoparia | reverse complement strand
AAAGCTATTGGTTGTGGTTGGGTGTATAAAATTAAATATACATCTAAAGATGTAGTAGAGTGACTTAAAGGTCGTCTTGTTGTGCATAACAATCGTCAGGTTGCAGGTGTTGATTATCACTAGTAGAAAAAAGTACAAAAGCTGCGGTTTTCAACCGCAACTTTTGGACCCGCAGCATTTGTGAAAATTCAACAAAAGTTGCGGTTAAGAACCGCGRYATTTATGGGCTTAAATGCTGCGGTTTTTAGRCCCAAAACCGCAGTATTTGAGCCCGTAAATGCTGCGGTTGAAAAACCAATAACCGCAACATTTAGTTCTACTTTTGCTTTTGCTTTTAATTTTTGCATTTAGTTCTGCTGTATTATTTGCATTTAGGTAGCAGCTTTTTGGTTTTTGCGTTTTTTGGACAAATGTTAAACATTACTCAAAATCAGTGATAACTAAGACAATGTAAAAAAAAAAACTTATATATATTATGTAAATGATTGGAGTACATAAAAACTAATTATTAAGTAATACAATGAAAACTAATTATTACACCATAAAAATACGGTAACATTTCAATAAAAATCATGTTCTTGAAACTCATCATCTTCCAACCTGTATCTTCAAGTCTTCAACCCAACCATATATCCGTGCAGCAAATGAAAAAAATAAAAATAAAATTTTCAAATCAGATTTAACAAAAAAAATCAAACAAAATCTTTAAATCAAGAAACCCACCCAATAAATTTAATTAATCATCAAATAAAAAGGACAAAAAAATTCCAAAAATAAAATATAAATATCGAAATTCATCAAAAATTATTAAAACAAAATTAGCAAAGCCAAAAATTCATCAAAAATTCCAGATCTATATAATTGACAATTATCAAAGCCAAATATGAAAATAGAATCTGCAACACAAAAATCCAAAATCTCCTTGAAAAACAAATAAGAACAACTTAAAAACTCTGATTAGAAATTACAGAGCTTAAACATGTAGTAAATTAAGCGCAAATCAAACCCCRAGTAAGAATAAACTATGATTAACAGCCAAATAATACAATTCCAATTCAACAATTCACCAACAAAATCAGATAAAAATCATAACGAACCAAAAAAAACCCAAAATAAACAAGAGATTCGAAAACCCAAAAAATTCTAAAAACCAAAACAATACAAGAAAATATTCAGATATCGCAAAACTGAAAACCAAAATTGGAAAAAGTAGAAAAAAATAACAAAGAAAACTAAGAAACGAAAATATCAAATGCAAAAATAGAAATTTACCAAAACCTATATCTCGCAATTTGAGGGGATCGAGGCTGATCGGGAGAATGGGGCGGTGGCAGCGCAATTCAAGGAGAATGGGAGGTGGCGGCACATGGTGAATGGGCGGCGACGGAGGAACTGAGAAAGAAGAAGATTAGGGAGAAGAAGTTGTCGTCACTGCTGCTTCTTTTGCGTCGTCGTCGAAGTTGACGAGAAAGAGGAGCGAGAAGTCAAAGATCGATGAGAGGBGTGAAAGAGGAGAAAGATGCAGAAGAGAGAGAAGTGGAAGAAGCGTGAATGAGAAGAGAAGTGAAAAGGAATTGAAGTKAAGARAGAAGTTAGGGTTTGGTTTTTATATAAGAGGGTCGAGGGTAGAATAAGTTATTGGGCTTACCCACCCTCCGTTCTTATTGTGTTGGACTTTGACATTGTCAAAAGCTGCGGTTGGCCCAAATAACCGTAGCTTTTTTGTTTTCCTCAATTTTTTGGCCCTACGATGGTATCAATGTTGTGGTTTCTTAAATAACCGCAGCTTTTAACCATCAAATGCTGCGGTTTTTACATAACCGTAGCATTTGAGGCGCAKCTTTTGTCTATTTTTCTACTAGTGTGTAGTGAAACTTTTTCTCCTGTTGCAAAAATGGGGATTGTTAGACTTTTTCTTTTAGTTGCAACATCTTTAAATTGGGAGTTGCGTCAAATGGATGTTCATAATGCTTTTCTTCATGGAGATTTAGAGGAGSAAGTGTATATGTGACTCCCTCTGGGTTATAATTGTTCAACTTCGGGGAAAGTTTGCAGGTTGCGTAAATCTTTGATTGTATGGTCAGAAACAGGCTCCGCGACAATGGTTTGCTAAGTTGTCTAATGCCTTGAAATCTTATGGTTTCAAACAATCATATGCAGATTATTCTTTGTTCAGTTATATTCAGGATGATGTATCTCTGCATGTTCTTGTGTATGTTGATGATCTTATTATTAATGGTTCTTCTCGTGACGCAATTACCCGTTTTAAACAATATTTGAGTTCTTRCTGTCATATGAAAGATTTGGGTGTGTTGAAATATTTTTTGGGCATTGAAGTTGCTCGTGGTTCGGAAGGTATATTTTTGTCACAGCGAAAATATGCTTTGGATGTGTYATCTGAAGCATGAATGTTAGGTTGTAATTAAGCCTATTGATACTCCTATAGAGCAGAACCATCGTTTGGCATGACTAACCCCAAATAAATCATAATATTCATCCAACAAACCTTATCTAATAGTAACATGACTAATTATATCCTAACAATTTACATCAAATACTCAATTCTTTTACTCATCTCTCAACAATATGTAACAATTTAGCTATTTTCATTGTACAATTGCTAAAAATGTTGAGTTAGGTGAAAGCTGACAAAAAACGGTACTAATGTAATAAATTACAATTTACAACTCCCCTTCATAAGAGCACCTTGATAACACWTATGCGACTATGCGTGTACCCTAAATTTATTGAATACGCTACAAAATATACGGTTTTTATGATGTGTATGCCCAAAGACACATGTTAATAAGGAAACAAATTCCCTATAAAATATTTGATTTCACTTAAATGATTAATAGGAAAAAGCAATTAACAAGGATWTACAAAATATTACATACCATATTTAACTTAAAAATATCCTTGTAATCAAATAATTAATAGAGATATTAGTTTCATTATTTTCTTTAATATGCTATCTCCCTTCTATCTCCCCAAAACCCTAGTTTCCATTAAGATTTTCAACGGGTTTAAATCGATGGAAAACCCAATCTATTTTKTTATCTTTATTGTTTAGTTTATTCGAGTTTCTTTTTTTACGAATTATACGTCCTCTGAGAGGATCGTTTCTCCCTTGAAAGAAAGGGTCTTTTCTCCCTCGAAAGAATGGGTTTTCCTCTTCTCCTTGCAAGAAATGTTAGTTTGGTGTCGTAATTTTGGTTCGTTGATGAAGAATTGTGCGGTGTCRAAGCAGAGTTTAAATCTACAATTACAAACAATGGGATCAGATTCAATTCTATTTCAGAACTACAATAGATCGAGWGGCCCCCTTATTTAGAAGTTGTATCAAACAACGATGTGGAAGAGGGTATTTCAAATGTTGATATGACAAATTGATCRTAGTTTTGCAAATTATGTGTTTAATTTGTCCAATAATGTTATGTATTTGTTGGTTTTGATTTCTATTGTAGATGTCGCATGACTTTTTTTTATTAATTGATTAATTTTACTTTTAAAAAAGATTATTAGAGATATGCTCAAATATTTAATAATGAAACAATTGWCTTAATATGTGCCTTTGTACACACATCAGGAAAACCATAGAATATAATACTCCGTAGAACTTATCAATTGTCTTTCGGAATAATTTTTCCTGTATTTCACCCATGACAAAAATAGACAGCAATGTGTTTTTCACAYATTTTAAGGACMAAAATTAAGGATGTATGTAACATGGTAAACAAACAAATTTTTAATCAAAAATATTTTGATATAGGTAAGAATCAAACTATAGCGTATATATTACTACTATTAGAGTATATATAGGTGTTTGTTGCGTCTTTTGTAACGGATTAAAAACCAATTCTCAGAAGTTTATTTCAATAAGTTTTAGTGAAAATAAGTTATTATAAGTTGAATAAAAATAATTTCAATTTAGTATTAATAAATTTAATTAAATCAAATTGATCGCTATATTCAGTTGACGGGAACAAAGACTAAACGAGGGCCTAATTGCTGCTAATCAAATAACAATCCATTCATACACTACTGTCAACACCTGCTAATTAACTCAGCAATATGCATAAAGTCAAGTGGGGACACTATTAACTAGTGGTCAGTCAGATTTAACGACCAAATCCATTCATTCAAATATTTCAACTTCATTTTTTTATTTTTCTTCACAAATTTGATTATTTTTCCTTTTCTAAATTTTTATTTTTGCAAGAATTTTGTACAGTAATAAATTGACTGCATGATTCTGATCTTCTTTTCTTGCTAAATTCTTCCCCAACTCTCACGCGTTTCTCTCTCTTTCTTAACGCAACTTTCGCTCACTCGCTTACCTTCTCAACTCAGCCTACTTTTTGCTAACTCTACTATACTCCAAATATCTTCCATTTTTTCTTCCTCTTTTTCTTCCATTTTTATTCCGCTAATTCCTTGAAAATTATCAGATCAATTTTTAGGTGAGTATCTGATTCTTATTTATCTTATCTGGGTATTTTCAATTTTTATTTTCATTGCTTGTTCCCTCCAATTTTTCATTTTTTGCCCCTTTTTTTTAAGCTTGTGTGTCACTGATCTGAAGTAGTTTGTCTCATAAAACTGTAATTATGCATTAATTTGATGTGAAAATCACTTGGGTTTGATTACTTGAGCTTGCTTTATTGTCGCAATTTTTTCTGTTTTAAATTTAGTGAGCAGGTTCTTTTAAAAAAAAACCTGTATTAGAGTTGTTCTTCAGTTTCTGTGATCTACTTACAAAATTGGGTATTTAATTGAAATCTGGGTTTATTTTTTTAACGTAGATCATAATTTTTGGTCYGAATTCTGCAACTCCATTTTATTTAATGCAGATTTTTGGTGTCTGAATTAAGTGAAGAACTTGTTATTTGCATAACTTTAGCTTTTTCTTTAGTGTTTTCATTTTTTTACTTGGGAATTCTTTGGGATGAATATGAATTAAAATTTACGCTTTAATCAGAGAAGCCAAAATTATSATTCTTAGGGTCAAATTGTCAATGAAATGTGGAAACTTGTTTTTTGGGGTTCCTCAAATATTATATTCATTGTTTTTAGGTTCAAACTTCAAATTACCTTTTTACAGTGGTTGAAACTCATGTTGTACTTGTTATACTCATTTAGAGAGCTGCATCTTGAGGGACAGTCATGAGCTGTTTTAGCTGCTGTGGTGATGATGACTTTCAAAGAGGAGGTGATAATGGGGCATTCATGGCACATAATCCATCTGGTAAGGATTAATTGTAGTATATGTTATTGATTCGGATTTTTGTGTGAACAAATATTGTGGAATATTGAGCTCTACCCACGGTTGGTATTCGACTTTCATGTTTGCTTGCCTGTCGTTTTCGGCCTGTGTAAATGATCAATGAATGCTATCTGCTATTTTTATAATCAGTTAATCTGGTGTGGTTCCTGGTTCTCGGCTTCTAGCTTGTCGAATAAATGTGGTTAGTTAAAAAGGTTCTGTTGTCCAGGCAATAATGCAGCTTATCCAACAAAAGAAGACAAGCCAAAGGACACACAAACCGTAAATTTTCAGCCTCCTGCAGTTCCTGCTATTACTGTCGATGAGTTGAAAGAAATTACTGATAATTTTGGAACAAAAGCTTTGATTGGTGARGGGTCTTATGGAAGAGTGTATTATGGTGTACTAAGAAGTGGGCAGGCAGCCGCCTTGAAGAAATTAGATTCGAGTAAACAACCTGAACAAGAATTTTTGGGACAGGTAATGCTTGCAAAGGCATATGGTCTCAATTTCCCAATTTTTTTTGCTTGTTTTGTCAAGCTAATTAATGTCACTGTATATTCCTTGTAGGTCTCTATGGTATCTAGACTTAAACATGAAAATGTGCTTGAGCTCGTTGGCTACTGTCTTGATGGAAACTTTCGGGTTCTTTCATACGAGTATGCTCCAAATGGTTCTCTTCATGACATTCTTCATGGTARGATGTTTTAGTTGATTGCTTCAATTTCACCATTTAGTTCTGCTATTTCAAGTCAAACCTCCTTCATTATCAGCATTGTCATCATTGAGACTTTTCTTCCTCCTTGTCAATGCTAGGCAGTAGATGACTTCCAAAGTTACCACAAACCTTAATGTAGACTTTATGTCGCTGATTTCAGGATCATTTCAGTGCTACTGACTACATGTTGACTTTTCAAAGTTCTGAATTTCATGAATTAATCTGTCTTCATAAAATGATCGGTACTCGTCTTAAGGACTGATTTTCACGTTTGTGAATGCTGTTTTATTATTATCTTTGAGTATTGTTGCATCAATTAAGATATATGCATGCGACCCGTATAGCAAAAATTGATGCTAGTGAAGTTTATTGAATATCATCTCATTTTTAAGAAGTTCCTGGAAGGCAATATAAATATTTAATGGTACATTTTCTGTTTGTTTCATCAGTTGGATGCCCTAAAAATTCGCTTTCCAAGGGTGCGTTCTCTTTACCTTATTATTAGACCTGAACTTCTCTAAACTTTTTTTTTGAAGTAATTGAACATGGCTAAACCTTATTAGACTTGTTTCTGAGATTATTCGAACAACTTGGTATTGAAACTTGTATATTTAAGGTGAAGAGAACACACCCCAAGTAGTCTTTCCTAGTTTACACGGGTTTGAGCAGTTGATATGAGATGCCATAGTTTTTGAGTGTGAGGCTTTCAAACATGGGACATTGTAAATACTTCCCTTTTTAGATACAATATTTACCAATTTTGGAAACTTCATAGTAGATGCAATAGATGAATTGATTCAGTAGTTTTTTTTTTTATTTTTTTTTCCCCCCCCCCCCCCCCCCCCTCCCCCAACCCCAACCCAGCCACACACACACACATCACATGCTTCTCTCAATACTTATTTTACACTCAATCAAATTTTGCATATGAGTTCGTGCCTAAACGGAGGAAGTAGCAATTGTTTTTATCGTTTCTTAAAGCTTGCAATTGTTTGACTATTGCACTATTGATGTTTTAACTTTGACCACATTACTTATATAACAATCACAATGAAAATTTATGAAAATAAACTTGATATTCGATCAATCAATCATAACCTTAGTCTCATAAGTGGGGTCGGCTAACATGAACCAAAAGCTATTATTCTGGGAAGCTATCCGCCTAGATTTTCCTCCACCCCGTACGATCGAGGGCATCATTCTCTTATAAATCCATCCGCGTCAAATCCTTTCTAACTCCTTCCCAACAAGTCAAAGAAACAAGAGATTCTGAAAATATAAACTTATATTATTGTTACTAAATCATGATTACATATAGTTATGGTCAAAATCGTGTGTTGACAAGTGTGAAAGTCAAATGGTTGTAAGCATCAGACAACAAAGGAAGTATTACATCCAATGGTAAGTGAACTTAATAGTCATTGTGAATCTGGAGAAATTGGTCTTGTATAGTTGTATGCTTATTACTAATCATGATTATTAATTTGCTATTCAAGATTGTGCAATCGGTTATTGTTTGACTAATTGACCAGGTCAAGCTTTCAACTTCCAAACTTAAACGTTATTATATCAATGACTACATGTTAATTAATGATAATACTTATAAAATGCCATGATGAAAGTGTTAAGTGTGATGTGGAAGTTGGTTCTACTTCATTGTTTCTTCTCTACATATTTAGTTGCCAAAAGAGTTATACTTATAGAATGGCTTTAAGAATGACCCTGCATTCTTTGTAATGTCTTCTTTGTGAAAAAAGAGAAGTCGTGAACGCCTTATGACCGCCCTTTTGACTTTTCAATCTGAGATCTAAGTAGAGTTCCTGTTAAGGTGTGTTGTAATGCTGCATATATCTAGGTGATGCTAAAATGTTTTTTCTGTTTTAGGACGGAAAGGTGTTAAAGGAGCACAACCTGGTCCTGTCCTCACATGGGCGCAACGAGTTAAAATTGCTGTTGGTGCTGCCAAAGGACTTGAGTATTTGCATGAAAAAGCTCAGCCTCACATTATACATCGTGATATAAAGTCCAGTAATGTACTTCTATTTGATGATGATCTTGCTAAAATTGCTGATTTTGACTTATCAAACCAAGCCCCAGATATGGCAGCACGTCTACATTCCACGCGTGTTCTTGGCACATTTGGGTACCATGCTCCAGAGTAAGTACATTTTGTACCAGAATTTATCTTACCTACTGTCAATTGAAGTACTAATGATCAGTAAGAGAAAGTCAAATTTCCATGTGTTGCTTGATTTAGTTGTAGTTTGAATAACCAGGTTAAGAGTGTCAAACTGTCATAGATTTAATGTCAATAGGGATGAATCTATATGCTAGAATCAGCGACGTTAGGGCACAAACTCTGTCAGGGCATCATATCTGGGCCAATCTGGCAGTCTAATGTTGTTCTGTAGAATCCTAGAAGACTCTTTGGCTATCATATTAATGAAAAATGTTGGTGACCCAAAATCTCCACTCATGCCAAACACTAATGCTTGGATAGCATTCATGAAGGGAAAGGGAGGAAGGGAAGGAGAGAGAAAGGGAAGTGAAGGAGAAAGGGAAATGAAGGAAWGGGAAGGAGAATATAAGCCTCGATTTTCCATTCATATCATTCCAGCACTAGAGTGATTTGTTTTACTAGAAGAAAGGATAATATACCTTACTAATTCCCTCCCCTTACCTCCTCCCCCCATGCGTTATCCAATTATGGTGATTTTTTCTCTTCCTTTCCCTCCAAATCCTCCAATCCAAATATAGAGAAAGCATTAGCCCCAAAGGGAAACGTAAACCCTATTTTTTGGGAATTGTTATACAAAGTCCTCTATTTTCCTTGGATTTCTCACTTGTGATTTTATAACACTTTTTATCCAAAACTATTTGGAAACAGATATGCTATGACCGGACAATTAAGCTCAAAGAGTGACGTTTATAGCTTTGGAGTCGTTCTTCTGGAGCTGTTAACAGGACGCAAACCTGTTGACCATACACTTCCTCGTGGACAGCAGAGTCTTGTCACATGGGTAATTGACACATTCATTTTTTCATCCCTTTGTTTTTTATTCTTAAAATATCTAATTTTTTTTCCTTCAGGCAACTCCAAAACTCAGTGAAGATAAGGTGAAACAATGTGTTGATCCAAGATTAGGATCAGATTATCCTCCCAAGGCTGTTGCTAAGGTAAAGCAATAATTTGGTATTTTGTGTGTAAAAATCAAACAGGATCTGTTAGAAYACTGAAATCAAAAMTTAGGTTTACTTTCGGTTGCTGGAATCAATTTCTTAGTCACGACTCACAAGATTGTCAGATTGAAACTATGTGCTGAACTTGAACTCTCTTTTATTGACCCCAGATGGCCGCTGTAGCTGCTYTATGCGTGCAGTATGAATCTGATTTTCGGCCAAATATGAGCATTGTCGTTAAAGCTCTCCAACCTTTGTTAAATACTCGGACTGGTCCTCAAAATGAAGCTTCACATGCGTAATAATATCTCTGCCTTCAGAGACATGTCAAATGTGCATCAAAATATTATATTCATTTCTTTCATATGTGATTGAGCAATTAGTACAATGCATTCTGTTACATGCTGTTCAGCTGTTGTAAGTCTCTAATACATATAACTTAAAACTTCAATTTTTAAAGGTGGCATTTTTCCCATTTTGTTTTTGCCGTTGAAGGGGGGGTTCTWTTCCCTTTTTTCGACATGTCTTTTTTGCTTTACTCTGAAGAATATATATATACCATTGTTTATATTGGTGGTTAAATTACTTTGAATATTTGAGAAATGATGAATAAAAATGATTGTGACATTGAAGTATTCATGAAGGTCCCTTAAAAGTTAGGTTCCTAGCACATGGAAAAATCAATAATACTGCGTATAAAATAAGGTTGACAAAATAATGAAAAGAAGAATACAATTTTAAGGAATATGTCACGTTGTAAATAATATAAAKAATATATTGGGTGGTTGTTGGACGAAAGAAAGGATGATCACCAATTCACAATTCACAAAGCTGCAAAAGTATTTTGTTCGTTGGTTTGGTTGCCAACTTGTCATTATTTATTGGGAAATGATAAACATCTCGCAGCTAGAGATGTAGCGCACGACATTTTCGTCATTTTTTGAGTACTGTTCATGTAATGTTCGCCAGTAAAAAAAATCATTCAATCCTAACATTGTCTGAAAATATATTAATATTGTCTTGCGAGTTTGTAACATTGTYCAACTATATATCAAACATTGTCTCAACGYAACCTAACATTGTCTRATAATTTAAATTGTGTTGACCAACTTTGATCCGCGTTATACTCCTAGCTGATATGAGTTACTACTTCCTCTTATTTTCAATACCAAGGTATTATAACATGATGATTAGTCTTACAAAAATCATTGTAATGTAACCCAATGAATCTCCACTTTGGATCACATCATAATTTTGATAATTTTGAAACAATCATAAATTTGAATCTCATTTATTCTGATTTTAGAAGATTCTATGATAAACTTAGATTCTTGCCCTCGTGGATCTCTAAATACAAAAAAAAAAAGAATAAGATTTGTGAGGCTTTTCAAACACTACTTTATTCTTATATTATATGTGTACATAACAAATTATACCGAACACAAGAACAAAATGAAAGAAAACCTTTATTCTTATGATGAGGAAATAAAAAATGGAGTTGAACTCACATGCATAAAATAAGTGTGGTTTCATTATAAAATAATTTAAAAGGATGTGAATGAGCTAATATACTGTTGAATAGTCTGTAAAGAAGCTTAGTCAAAATTTGATAGTAATTTTTTTTAAACACAACAAATAGATAAGTCAACAAAAGTTGTGGCTTGATGCTTAGTTTCATGTGCTCTAATCACTTCTTCTAGCCATACCTTTTTGCATGCTCATAATTTACAGGTGAAACTTGTTGCAACAAAAAGTTGGGATTAAGAGATTTCCAACGATATATTACATGTTACAATCCGAATTCCGAGACAAAAGTTATGGCTGGTCAAATTTTGAGCATGTGAGAGTTGACTAGAGGCAAAAGGAACCAAAGCATGGAGCAATGCTSAGCCTCCAAAGCGTCCACTTTGGAGCCCAGAGGGTCCGCTCTGGAGGTGTTCTTTTTGTAGCCAAATTTCGAAAGTTCGGGGAAAATGTCGAATGCAGAGAGCGTTCACTCTGCCCTTCTTTGCCATTTTCCAGTTTCGTCCGCTCTGGGCCTCTCCATACCTGCATATGTTGACTTTGGCAACTTTGACTCGATGACAATTTTGTAAATTCTAAGATGTTAGGATCTTAGTAATGACATTCTTGTAATTATCTCAATGTTGTATTAGGAGGTACAATAAGTCTACCATACAACCGGGTGTATGGATCTTTCCCTACATCCCCCAACCCTTTACTATATTAAACTTTATAAATATCCTAACTAATATTATTTAAAATCTACTTCATTACCAAAAATCCAGCCGGGTTTTCAGACGAAAGCARTTTAAACACAATCTTTCCTTTCCAACATTGTTGTTATTTTAAAAATTCATATCTTTCAAAATATTTTCATTTTATAATAATTTAAAAAATGTCAACACTGTTTTATAAAATGAAAAATCAAAAATATGAAAATCAAAATTATGTTATAATGTTGCATTATAAAATATGTGCATTTATGAAATAAATCACAATTTTTCTAAAATGTTAATATTAATAGGAAAATTTTCATTGTTTTATGAAATATCACCATTGTTTTATAAAATGTATCAAATGTTTTATAAATTGGATTAAATGTTCTACAAATGTACTCAAATACAAAAAATGTAATATATGGATTAAAATACAGAGTAGAATGTTTTTAAAATATACCTGTTTTAAAAAATACAACTAAAGTTTTACAGAATAAAGATGATGTTTTAGAAAAGATTTTTGTTGTTTTATATAAAAATTTGTTTTACAAAATAAAAATTCATCACATTTCAAAAAATAAAAAAAAATCACCATTTTCTCTCTTAATAACAATTAATATTATAAGCAATTGAGATAATTGTAAGTAAAACAAACCTGAAATATAAAACATTTAGCAAATTACATAAGATTTCATTTCCACAAATCTTGATATATTGAAATTGTATAGAGTAGTAAGAGAAAAAAAAACCTAAAATAAAACAAACGAAGAAATATGAAGGTGGGGGAGAGAGGAAAGAGAAACCCAAAAAATGTAACTAAGTGAAAGCGTGTGATACTGGTAGCAGAGAAGAGAGAAAACAAAACTTGAAAAATTCAAATGAGAGGAAGTAAAAGCTAAAAAGCCAAAGCATGAGGTAAGCAAAAAGCTATTGTTAACTATACATAAGTCAACAAAATCAAAGCAGACGATCATAAAAAAAGGAAACAAAAAGTAAAGCAAGATGTTGTCGTATTTAAACGGTTGCATGAGAGAGTGTGTATAGGTGGATGCATCATAGAATTTTTGTAGGAGGTAGGGTTATTCATAATTTCTCGACCCGTCGACCCATTAAATTAATTCGCGACTTTTTTCGATGGGTATTTTTCTTTTAAAAATTTAAATTTCRGGYCGGGTACCCAACCTGGCTAAAACGATAATCTCATGAGTCGAGTAATGGGCCGAAATATTTTCTTCACGGGTACTCGTTGACCCGATAGGATATTATGTTATATTTTAATTTTAATATTTTGTATTGAGCATTAAACTACTGACTTACTGAATAGTGAATCATACATAAACATACGAGTATTAATAAATTCATACTACTCAAAATAGTTAATGTAAACCCTAATTTTTGTCTCGACCTCTCAGCCTCTCACTTAGATGCTCAATCATCACTTACACTCACTCAAACTAAACGACCCAGCCTCAACGACCACCACTCAACGCTGCAGCCAGGAAACCTCATCGCAAATTCKCAATAATACCACATACACATACAACCACTCATTGAGTCATCGTTACAAGTGAATGGTTGACAAATTAAGTATATAATAGTATCATTAGTAATTAGTRTGTAATAGTTTATTACTTGAATTTTAGGCAGTAAGCCAGCAGCTAGGAAGATGCAAAATAGTGAAATACASGKTTACAAGTTACAAGTTACAACTAAAGGGGAAAATATCCAAAAACTTTGTGGGTATAGTACCCGCTTTCCCGACCCGCTAAACACGGGCACTCGTATAGCGGGTAATCGTCTTTAATGAGTTGGGTTATGGGYCGCAAAATCAATGACCCACAAATGCGGATACCTGCATTTTCGGGTACTCGCTAATGAGCACCCTTGTTAGGAGGTATAAATAGGATTTTAGGAGAAAATAAAGGCCAAGTTTTGGTTTTAAATTTTAGATTTCTTTTTTAATTTTCTCAAGTTAGTTAGTCTTCTTCTTCAATAGCATAGTTTAGGAGAGAGAAACCTCTATTGTTAAGTAGCTCAAGCTTTGATTTCTTTGTATCTTTCTCAATTCTCAATCAATTTCTACGATCCTTATATGCATTTCATTCGTTTCGTTGCATAGAGTAAGAATCTAGCCTTTAATTTCAATTTAAGCAAGTTTTGTTTCGTTTCCATTGCTATTAGTTTTATGCGATTTTTGTAGGTATTTTTGTTTCCATTGATTCTTGCTTCAATTAGTGTTAGATTGTTTCCCTTTATGCTCTTGCATGTTTTTTGATTGTTTTTGTGTAGCTTAGCTTTGTTATTTTGTTACCCTTGTTTTGATCTTCAACTAGTGTTTATCAATGGCTTCAAGTTTGATTTCTAGTTCAATTCTTGTTGTTTTCCTATTGTTTTCAATGGCTAGTGGTATATTACTTGTCTATGATGCTAGGGAACCCAATCTAAAGCAATCAATGCCAAAGTGATATATTCATGCTCAATCTTTGATTATTAGCTCCAAAGTTGGACTCCCTTTTCTAAGCTTTCTAATTTTTGAATTTGGCCAACCTTGATTAGTTTGCGAAGGATTCTTCAATTTAACTTCACCAAGGGATTGAGGAGTTGAATTGGATTGCTAACCTATTTGTTTTAATAAATTCTAGTAAGAGTTAGGATGAGACTCCAACTTGAGGTAGTGTTTGGATGATTGAATGACTTGGGAGAAGATTTTAATTGAAATAAAGTTTAGGATTGTAATTGTCATTTGCTTGGATTGAGCTAAACCTTGTGATTGGCATTGGTTGTAAATGATTGGGGGAACTAGTCTTCCTAGGTCTTTTATTAATTGTTTTTTCACAAGCTTATTGTTCAAAGTATTCTTAGTTGTTAGAATTCTCTTTCAAACTTAGTTATTCTCTCCAAATTATAGAAATGAATCTTGATTGTGCTTGACAACCTCCTTGTGGTTCGACCTTTGACTTACCACTAGCTAGCTAGTGTATTTGAGACTTATAAATTATATTTGTACGGTCCTAGCTTGGTTTATCAACGACCCAAGTTTAGGTCACGGAGAGTCACATATCAATTAAGGTCTATTGTATAAAATCTCATGAAAGCCTACCATATATGCTTTTTCAAGATCAAATATGCTTTTTTTCCCTTGTTAATTCTCGTGGAGTGGAGAAATTCATGAAAAATCACTATATTATCTATTATTTGACGTCCAGGAACATAACTACACTGAGTTGGAGAGACAAGTTTGGGTGCACAATCTTGAGATCTTGAAAAATAGCTTCAATGATCAATTYGTAGGCAATGTTGCATAATGATATTGGTCTAAATTYCCTAGCATATTCAAGAGCCTCTACCTTGGAAATAAGTACCAAAAAGGTATCATTGAGATTTAAGGAATGCATTTCCCTTGCAATACATCTAAAGCCATTTTGCAAACACTAGGTGCAATCGTTTTTTTCTTCTATGGTAAGAAGGATAATAGGGCATCTTTCGATTTCTAAAAAATCATTAGTTACCACAACATCATTTGATATTGCTTCATCATCGTCCATTACATTGATTTGAGAGGCGTTTGGTTGATGGCTTGCTCCAAAGCAGAGGCATGATGTTCTTGTAACATTTGTTTGAAGGACCCCTAATTAACATGATTTTAATACAATGGTGGATGAAATTCTTCCACTTCATTAGCCATGTGAGTATCATCATCATGTGGATCAGAGACAAAGAATAGATGATTAATAATACTTTACATTTTCTTTGATCATCGTAGTTGGTCGTTTTCTTTAGTGGAAGGGATGTTCGTGTCATTTCTAGGGAGAGTTTCTGAGACCTTAACATTCGATTAATTCTCTACCAGTATATATTACTTTATATATTGATAGTAGTATATATAGAAAAAAAACATTTTTTTTCCTATTTTTATGTTCATGAACCTCTTATTGGTCATTCACAAGGTTTAAAAATTCTCGCTTAACAATCAACACATTTGTGTACTTCTGGAATTTCTTGTAGGAATTTATTTCCAATGAATTGTACATATGAAGTTTATGAACCAATCGAGCAATATCAAGATTAGTATTATGAACTTGATCTTCTCGAGTCTTCCTCAAAGGACTGTCTTACTTCAAGAGTTGGAATTCCTGTATGCCAACACATATAACACTTTGCACAATATAACTTGTTAGCATGCTATCACTTTCGTGCAAGTGACCAAGAACAGTTTTTCAACTGTTCAAACCAGCTGTATTCARCAGATCAATGTACTTGTTCTTGCAACTGTTTTTCATCACTCAAAACACTAGAGAACTAAAAAAAATTCCCCCTTTTTGATGATGACAAACTCTATGAGAAGTTCTTGTAAACAACAAGTTATATGCAAAAACAACTCTACCACAATGAGACTATTTTTTGACTTTTTGGATTTTTTTTTTTTAATTTTTTGACTCTAGATGAAACAGCCAACTAACATGGCTATTTTCTATGAAATCATAAAACAAACCATCCAAAATCATATTTTGTAAGAGAATCATCTAGATTTTTATTGACTCACTACAATTATTTTAAACTGGCTCAATCTAAGCTAGACTAAGGCTTCTAGAACTTCTGATTATTTTCCCCCCTTTTGGCATCATTAAAAATCATTCACAGAATAGTAAGAACATGCACAAATTATCCTTTTCATTCCGAAGGGTAAGCATCAACTACAATCTCATGACCCAATTTTGCATCAAGCCGGTTAGTTTCAGGCAGATCAACATCCCAAAACAAAACAAGACACTGAGCAGAATAATAAGTTAAAGTAGAGTAAAAACAAAGAACCTCAAGATTACATAGGAACAAAGATTTTTGTAAATGGCATAAGAACAGATATTCCAAAAGAGTTCAAGATAGGGGACGGGACAGAAGGCTAGAACATCATCATTCCTCATTCATCCTCTTCATCTCGTCCTCTGTAGCATCTGGGATCAGAACACCCCCTTTTCATCTCAACAGTTTCAGAGCTCATCATCATCTTTCATCTACTTCCCTTCTACAGAAAATTGGCGTGGAGTCCTCGAGTAACCCTCATCAATCTCCATCCTACTTCTCACTGATTCCTAAACAACGAACCTTATCAGTAGCACGAGTGAGTCTGTCAACAACAGAGAAATGTAGTCTGAACAATTGGAGCCGTAGTCTCACTTCTACAGTAGCATATGCAGCTGCCTCCATGTCTTGCGTATCCCGCTAGCCTTCATTTGACAAATCAATCTTTGAAATATTCCCTGTCCTCATTCAGCTTGCTTCTAAACTCCCTGTCTCTTAGTGAAGAGAGTGGTGCAAACTATCAAGACCACATCATGCCTTGAAAGGCACTGCTTTCTAGTGCTTATTGTGTTTCTGTCAATCTTCGAATCAGTCGAGTTATATTAGTAGTTATCTGGTCTCCTCTATTTCTCTCTTCAGCTAACATCTTCTTCTTAACTGGTAGTCTCTTCAAATATTGCATATTTGTCACCAGTATATCCAATCCTATTTTATAGGTGAAAGATTTTCCATAAGAACATTTCTATGCAGGAATAGTATCACCACTGAGAGTCAATCCTTCCTTCATCAAGTTCCCCGAAATGAGGGACCCATAAGCTAGGGAGTGTGAGAGCAGTCTTACAGTTCATCATATGTTCAATCACGAGGGCAGGAAAATTAATTTTCACATTATTCATCATCAAATAGATAAGGACCATACCCATGATCCTCACAAAACTTCTACCCCGTGACTTAGGAATCAACGCTTTGTGACAAATTGAATGTAAGACCCTCATAACTGGTCCCCTAAGACTAGTGAACTTAAACCCTTCCCTAGTCCTGATCACTCTACCAAATAGAAATTTCATGATTTCATCATTACCTACACCAGYAACAGTAGGCCAACCATCTGAATTGTATCCAAAAAAACCATCTCTAGGCACATTCAGAAATTCAGCCAAAGAAGCATTAGACACACGCACATCTTTACCATACACCTTACTGACCAAACTCATATCAGGATATTGAAACAGACTAT
Organism: Bassia scoparia; assembly: GCA_008642245.1. Lineage (NCBI taxonomy): Eukaryota > Viridiplantae > Streptophyta > Magnoliopsida > Caryophyllales > Amaranthaceae > Bassia > Bassia scoparia. Next base: position 47,195 of record SNQN01002276.1, on the reverse strand, counting down.
TGTAAAACTCTTTCACAAGCTCAACAAAAGCTTTCTTAACAATCTTAACATAATTCAACTAGCCTTGAAACTCTAAGATCTGTTTCACTTCAGATAAAGCAAGAATATCCCAATAACCAGCGTCACAACCACAACCAAACATAACACCTTTCATAGAAGTTTGAACTGTAGAAGGAGTAGCAACTATTTTACCTTTAACAGATCRGAACAGGTGCTTTCCCTTTGGTTCCCTTGGGGTTACCAGTGTACCGACCAGCTTCCTTCATTGCCTTCTCCTTGTCCTCAATCTTTGCAATAGAAGCTCGAGTAGACTTTCTCATTAAAACATCAGTGACTCCAGCAGCCTGCGAACTTTCACGAGTCACAATCACATCATCATCACCTTCACCTTMTTCTCGATTCTCTTCTGGAGGCTTTAGGAACTCGAAATCAAGAACTTTAGCAAGGTTCTTGGCAGCGGACTCCTGTTCCTTCTCTGTTTCTTCAATCTCAGCCATTTTGAGTTCAAAGCTGGGATCTTGGACAATGAGAGAAGGAACACACACACACACAGGGTTAGGATCCAATGAGAAGAACACTTAAAATGAGAAGTGTGAGAAGCAATCTTGGTCGATGATTTTTGAGATGAACGGTCAAGATGTGCATAAGTTTAATAGTAAATGTGCATATTTTTGTACATAAATGTGCATATTTTTTTTTGGTTTTTGCACATTCACAAGAAATTATGTGCACATTTATGTACCAAAATTTGCACATTTATTTTATTCTTGAAATAATATAGTATGACAAACTACTACGATATAAAAAATCCAACCGTCAAGATTGCTTCTTCATGCTCTTCGATTTGTAACGGCATGATTCTTCTTCTCAAATGTTGATCCTATGGCTACTGTTATGCCTACTCAACACAAGAAAATTCCATTGGCTTCCGGCCAGACCCTACGATTACCCGAAACCTGAATAAGATATATCGAGGTCGGTCTAACGAGGGGTTACCCACTGACCCGATACTTATCGGTCGTAAGCACCGCCCTAACTTCCGTTAGCTCGGTAAACTACATTCGTCGGATACTTTGATACACCAAATCTCGACCGATAAATCGTCCACTCGGTAATGTTTGGTTTATCCGACCGGTATCCATGACGACTGCTAACCGACGAGGTAACAATGTCCGAACCATTTTATTGTGAGGGAAAAGATTGGAATTACACCAGACCGATTTGTCGGTCGGTAATCCATTTTTCCGGCCATTTGGTTGGAGGGACAAGGAGTGATTACGAGTGATTAACCCGACGATTCTCAAATCGTCGGTATAACCGAACCGACTATCGGTCGGTAATTCACTTCCATACTTTTTTTTTAATTTAAAAAATTCTCATTACGACCGAATTCGGTCGGTAAATTTCAAATTGCGGCCAAACAAATTTTAAACGGACCGCTAGTCGGTCGGTAATTTTCTTAGGAGGAACAAAAAATACAGCAGATCATTCACGCCTGGTTTCCATTCACTAGCAATGAATTCTAAGGCTGGAAAAGTGGTCAGCACCCAGCAGGTCACAAGACTTAATAATACCAACAAGGATTGATAATGGCTTGTTATATTCTAAGCACTGAGCTTAAAATAACCATAATTTATATAGACAGTCCAACATGTACAAATTATCTAATACTTGTTCATATCTAAGAATTAATCCCTGCAAAGACACATTCTGGCTTAATATACTTAACAGGAAGCGTAGTTCTGCTTAATGAGTAATGATCACTTTTAAGAAAAAGAAAAAAAACTCGTAAGGAAATAAAAAAATATAAAATGGAATAAATTCAGTACCTACAATGCTTCCAATAATACAAGGAAGTAGCTCTTGCTATTCCGAATGGTAGGCTTATGAATCTAAAATTGCACACGACCAAGTCCTTAAAGCTACGCGTGCAATCGTGTGGTAGAAATACACTAGGTCTTGACATTCATCCTTGTGCATTCTTCGGAAACAGAAACTCAGTTAATATGTAAAAACTGACATTGAAGGCTTCCTTTTGCCTGCTTTCATGGTGGTAACTAATAAGAAAAGGAAGTTTCAAAAGTTATCCAGTGAACAAAGACCAAAGTTATAAATAATGAACTCAGGAAGGATCTCTATATTCTGTAAAAGAGTTTTTTAAATGGGGCACTTTCGCAATAAAATAGATGGGACAGGATATTGCAGGTGATGATACTTACAAATAAAAAATTTTTTAAAAATGAGCTGACAAAACCAATGCACAGGATACCCAAAATTGCATCAACTGAGGCTGCTTGATCACCTATAAAAGGAGCAAAATATCCAAATTGCATCACTTATTGTCTCGATCACCTAAAAAGGAGCAAATATCACACATAATGCATGCATGAGTAACGAGGATTACAGTAGACAACAATAATAAAACTGCAGAGGGCCAGCATGTTTTTCTTGAATGGACCATGTTCAAAAATGGAAAGCCCAGATAAGCTGTTCCCTTACCAAGTAAGAAGTAATACAGATTAAGCCAATGAATATTTCACGAAGGCAAAATAAATCTCGCTGATCAGATGACAGCAAGCAAAACATATAATCATTAGAATTCCTCTTAACGAGTTGGGATCTATCTTCAAGCAACAAACTGTTTATAGCACCAACCAGTGACAATCATATGATGGGAAAGAAAATAAAACAGAACAATATAGAAAAATTCTCTACTTAGAATAAGGGAACAGGAGAAGAGCAAAAAAAATAAACTGATAGTTGTTTAGGGAAACAAGAGGAAAAGAGAGGAGAAAGGCGCCGCTTGCAGATAAATTTAGTCTTTTCGGTTGGAGGGAACTCTGTATTCTGGTGAGAAGCTAATCACAAGCATAACACAATATTTGAAACAGACGTGTACAACTATACGTTATAACTGAACTTTATAAGAATAAGATACAGTATCTTTTTATCATTTTTCAGTCAACAAAACTGAATTCAATTTTTTACAAACGACTTTTTTTGACTTAAAAAAATAAATAATTAATCAAAAAAATACCACTATCTAAATATAAATAACCACAAATACTACTACATATCAATGAATAGAATGTACTGTATAATAATCACAACCATAAATTACTAAAAAGCCATAAGAACCCCAATAGAAGGAGCAAAGTTTCACTAATTTTTTGACACGTGATAACCACTATCTTCAGGATAGGGTTCATAACAGAAATTCGATAATGAAGATAAGAATGTTATAGTTTTTTTGTGCCAGATACCTTACTTCTCCAATTAGGGTACATTTTATTCACTTATATTTAACTTGAAACTTGTTTGATTTTAACCCGTAAACTATAAACTTGTTTCTAATAAATAAAAAAAATTCAATAAGTTGGAACCATACTACGAACGGAGACCATATATGAAAAATAGACCTAGGCATTCGTTAAAGTCGCAAGAGAGTCCAATGTCATGGGCACAAGAGAGCTCACTTAAAATTAAAAAAGGGATAACATGTTAAATCGTGTGTCCAAAAAATTCACAAGATGCAAAGTTGTATTAATGACTACTAACAAAGTGGATCTACCTGAATGGCCAGTCTTGAATGAGCCTCAAGTATTCGTCATAAGACTGCATGCAACAATTTCAGATCAGCAACTTCAAAAAAAAAAGAAAGAAACATTTAAGAGTTTAAAAGTCTAGAAATAATAAATTTTGCATAGCAATACACCGAAGCAAATGTTTAAAAACAGAGAAAATCAAGAAACATTTCTTTGTGCACTATCTAAAGCTGGTCAATGTTTCCATCAGGATAAGAGCTGAATGTCAGATGGGGATATTTCAAACCATATGAGCTTTTGAAAACAGTTTAAACTGGCGCCGAAGCCCAGGCTATAAAACCATTAAGCAAGGTTGTAAGCATAATCAGACCATGCTTGTGTCAATCCTTTCCTCTCCGCCAATCAATGCCAAGAAAAAGGAATTGAATCATGTTTGAGATAAAAGTCAGATTCAATTCTAGCCTAGCTATTTGAGAACAGGTTTTAATTTGTTACAGGTCCTCCCTTTTCACACCAGATGTGTTTTTGCTCAGATCATCTGCATGTTTTGGCTAGTTTGGAAAAGATGTTGTTTTTGCACCTATCAATAGAAAAAACAAGAGGACAGAGGATGCGCGGTCATAACAAACAAGTCGCGTGGTCATAAAACCCTTTGACCATGAAGATAAACCGCAATAACTGATCCCTGAAAGGATGGGTTATTAATACTAAGCGTTTAATGGGAACCATCATGTTTCACCCGACCTTTTCAGCTCTGCTCTCCCTGAGGTCTCAGAGACTCTGAAAGCCAAGCAAAAAAATCTTAGTTTACATCACACAATATGTAAAAGATATCTTATGTATGAATTATCTGGATTATTTAGAGCATGAATTCGTGAAGCAGCTTTATTCTTGTGGGTTCAAGTGCTAACATTCTTTGATTAAGGCCAACGTTACTTTACAGCATACAACTGTTCAAGGAGATTCAAGCACTTAAAAAGAGTAGTGCCTATCTCTAAATGATAAAGTGCAGATACTGAGTAATATGTTGAGTATAAGAAATTAGTCAATCTTCCACTTGAGTAATAATAATTTAACTTCTGTATATACAAATTAAAGAACAGTAAAAAGTGCTAATGATACGGAGAAAGTCCATATGTCAGTTACTTAAATCTAGAGAACCAAAGGGACTAAACAATTTATACTGCATTTTGTTAAAACAAGGATATAAAGTCTGCAATTGCTCCTGTTTCCTTTCTTTGGTTTCCCCCTCAGTGACACTAGGCGTCAATGTTGCAAAAGTCTATCGATAGCATGAATGAAACAGAACACTTAAGTAGTTAAGTAATGAAAATCTTACCAGCCTAGCAACGAACAGCAATCTTGTAGGTCATCAGTGCATTTGATGGTCAGTTTTGGGATCATCTGCAGTGCAGAAGGTATATAAAGTTAATCAAACTTTTATTTCAGTTGCTCTAGAAACCAGTATTTATTAGTATAACAAAATAAGAGCATCTTACATTTCTCCAGATCTTCGGCAGCCTTTTGCAGCATCCCTTTTCCTAGCCGTAACTAGTAGAATTCTGGCCCTCACTCCTGTTGTCTACTCATGGGAAGCACAAAATACAAAAGATAAAAAAAATTTACAAAAATCATTCCAGAGACCTCAACACATGCCAGCAAAGAAATTTGCTGAGCTTTAAAATAACTACAGCACACCTTACAGGCAGCAAAGGAAACAAATAGCTAATAAAAATCCTTAATAAATTGTTTTCTTATCTTGGATCAAAAGGTAGAACGGTAGATACGGTCAAGTGGTAACAATTGAAAAATCAATGGTATGAGTAGAGTGCAACAAGGGCCAGGTTCCCCTAAGAACATCTTGCACCTAAAGCAGATAACAAATTCTAACAAACCAAAAGATGAAAATTTCTATTTTTCCATCTAATAGAAGCATTGGCAACATGAACACATAACTTCAATACAAACTTGTCCATCCATCTTACTATAACCAACAAAAAACATAGAGATTTAGAGGTTTCTAATAACAATATGATTGCCACAAACTCATATGCAGCCTATATCTGAACTGGAGGCACCATTACAAACAACAATTATATCAATGCATTACAGCAAGACAATTTTACACCACAAAAACATAATAAATAGTTACAATAAGAGATTGAAGTTCAAGTACTTAGATATTCAGCTTTGTATTCTAAACTCAACAGTCACAAGCGATAACGGTAGCGTTTAACAACAATGTAGCTTACAGTTATGTTGCGTGCCGATGTGGCTCTTACGACACAGAGACGTCCATAAGCACAAAAAAATCATAGACAACTCAACTCACGATTAATATGTATAACATACTACAGTAATCTAAAAATCTAAATCAACTATAGTATCAGATAAATATATGTCAGATTAATCTAACAATTCTCTAAATTCAAATAAATTAAACATTAATTAAGAATGTCATACTCAATCAAATCAGTATCATTCCTCCTAAGCAAAAAACAACATCAGAAAAGAAAAGAGATAGAAATTCATACTTTCGCTTCTTCCTCCATGCCTTCTTCTTGCCACCAGTGGCACGTTCCTTGTGCATAGAGAATCACGAGAAATACCTAATCATCGTTTAAACAATACAACAACAACAAAATCAGGCAATACGAAAACAACACAAATTAATTTCGATTGAAATGAAATTCTAAATGGATCAAGGATGGAATACAAAATGAGAGTAACAAAAATTTTGGGCAATTTTTAGGATGGAATAACAGATGAACATAAGAAGCTGATAACAGGAAAAGAGCACTGAAATAATTAGTAATATTATCTCATAAGTTTACAGATTTTACAATGATTTTTATATTAATATCTATATCTTACATATCGCCACAGAAACACGGATCCACAATCAGTCAATTTAAATTCAAAAATTCAAAGATTTTTTTTTGAAAAAAAACCGAAATTAAAACAACAATACATATCATCAGATATTCAGAATTAATAATTTGAGTTTGAATTAACTGAAAAGATATCAAAAATTTGAATAGAAGACACGCAACAGGAGTAAAAAGTAACAAACATCAAAAAACCCTACAAAACGCAAACGACAAAATTGAAACTAACTAGAATTTCAGGTATGACAACATAACAGCGACTAAAGTTCAAAATTTGAAGATATGAAACACAACAAAAAAGTAACATCAACACAAAAAATACGAACCCTAAAAAAAATGAATATCGAATATCGAAAACAAAGATCAAAGAAAAAGTGAAATACCAGCAGGAACATAGATTGAGGGAGAATGCCAAGTGGAGGAAGGAGCGTGCTGAACACGGAGGAAGGAAGATGATCGCCATAAGAGCAGAAATCGAAACAGTACCATCGTAATTCAAATTTCAACAAAGCGAAGGTTACGGTGGTGGTGGGAGATGAAATTGAGATGAGAGGAGACGAGAGGAAGAGATGAGATGAGAGGAGACGAGATGAAGAGTGAAGAAGTGAGTGAGAGTGAGAGTGTGAGAGGATACGAGAGAGAGAGTGAAGAGAGGGTTAGGTTAGGGCGTTGAGTGGAGATAGAGGAGAGAGTGATAGAGGAGGGTTAGGGTTTGTAGAGGAGTGTGATTCTGTATCATTACAGATACAGAATGTGAGTATTGAGTATCAAAAATTACAGAATAGGCTTGAGGAGGGTTATATAATTAAGAAGAATATAAAGACAAAAATATTTAATTACCGACCGAAAAATCGGTCGGTCCCGAGATTCAACACAAGCATCTCGACCTTTGAAAATTTTTCGGTCGGATGTACGACCGATTTTCGATCGGTATATATTTTTTTAAAATTAAAAATAATAATTTATGGCTATGGAGGGAAAGGCTTGGTGGGAAAAAATTAGTAACTTACCGACCGAATTATCGTCGTATTGACCGACCGATTTAAAATCGGTCGGGTAATAACCGACCGATATTACGGTCGGTAAGTTACATCGACCGAGTTTCGGTCGTGTCGGTCGGTAACACCGACCGTTGTTTTTCGGTCGATATTTCGGTCGGCCTTAGACGAATTCTTGTAGTGTATGTATGATAAGTATGTATGTATGTATATGTATATGTATGTATGTATGGTATGTCTGATATGTATGTATTATGATGTATGTATGTATGTATGTATGTATGTTATGTATGTATGTATGTATGTTATTATGTAATGTATGCTAATGTTGTATGTATGTATGTATGTAATGATATGTATGTATGTATGTATGTATGTATGTTATGTATGTATGTATGTATGTAGTATGTATGTATGTATGTATGATTATGTATGATATGTATGTATGTTGTATGTATGTAATGTATGTATGTATGTATGTATGATGATGTAGTATGGTTATGTATGTAATGTATGTATGTATGGTATGTTATGTATGATAATATGTAATGTATGTATGTATGTATGTATGTATGTGTATGTATGGTATGTAATGATTGGTATGTATATGTATGTATGGTATGTATGTATGTATGTATGGTTGTATGTATGTATGTATAGTATGTATGGTATGTATGTATGTATGTATGTATGTAGTATGTATGATGTATGTATGTAAGAAGCACACACGAAGAATAAGGGAAGTAACGTGTTTGGCAGTTGCAAAAGAAGTGGAAAGCACAAAAGGGAAGTTAACTTCCCATAAATAACCCAACTTACCAAAATAAAAGAGGCACGTGTTTAGTGGATTAGACCCACTAATCTATATTTTGCAAAAACTATGAAAATTGAACTGCACACATATTCTACATGAGCAGCAGTTAAGAATATCCGATTAATTCTTTCCAACCAACCTTGAGTATCTGGCAAAGAACATATACGTGGCCATCTGCTGTTATCACCATGTATGTTCAATACCACACGCAACAGTACACCTTATTCTGGCAACTTATTTCACTTCACATGCTCATGCTTCACAATGATACAAATAGAATTATCAAATTTATTTGCATTATATATAACCAAGAATACTATTTAGCCAATCTCGAGGGAAAACAAATGAATCCTTTCACCTAAATATAACTAAACCTAACAAGACTTTAACTACAAAAGGACTCTCTACACAAAGGTTTTGTGAAGATATCAGCAAGTTGATCTTCCTCTTACAAAACAGCAACTCCACATTACTTCTCCACATTATCCTAGGAAGTGTGTTTGATTTTAATATGCTTTGTCTGGAGTGCTAACCGGATTCTTAGAATATTAATAGCACTTGTATTATCACAAAGTATAGGAATACAATCTAATAACACCAAAGTCTTTCAACTAATCTCTTTATCCACAAGTAGCAGAGAACAAAAAACTACGACAACTATATATTCCAGCTTCTAACTGTGGACAAAAGCAATTGTATTTGCCTCTTGAACCCAAGAGATCTGACATGATCCAAGAAGTGTGTCATATCTGATGTGCTTTTCCTATCAACTAGGTATCTCTGCATAGTCTACTTCTGTGTACTCGACCAGTTAAACTGTACTACCTTTGGGTACCACAAACACATATCTTCTGTTCCAACCAAATACCCGAGAATTCTTCTTACAGCTTTCAGATGTGACTCCTTGAGGTTGCTCTGGAATCAAGCACACAAACCCACTAAGAACATGATATAAGGTCTGCTAACTGTAAGGTACAAAAGTGAGCCTATCATATCTTTGAATAGTGTGGCATCCACAGCTGTTCCCTTTTCATCTGCATCCAGCTTAGTAGAAGTAGGAACARGTGTGTCATATGCCTTACTATTCTTCATTCCATACTTATTATGTAGTTCCTTAAGGTACTTCTGCTGGTGGATCATTATCCCTTCATCTGTTTGCTTGATCTGCAGTCTTAGGAAGAACCCTAGTACTCCCATCATACTCATCTCGAATTCACTCTACATAAGATTAACAAACTCATTACATAACATTTGATTATTTGCACCAAACATTATATCATCAACATAAATCTATACAACCAGCAAATCAKATCCCATTGTCTTAACGAACAAGGTCTTGTCCACTGTTCCACTTTTGTAACCTTAGGAGCTTGTTTAAGACCATACAAAGCCTTGTCTAACTTATACACATGGTTGGGGAACAGTTCATCCTTGAAGCCTAGAGGCTGCTCTAAAACACTTCTTTTTTCAAGCAGCCATTCAGGAAGGTTGTCTTGACATCCATCTGAAACAATTTGAAATTCATGTGACTAGCAAAAGCAATCAATATATATATTCTTATAGCTTCAAGTCTTGCAATAGGTGCATAAGTATCATCATAATCAATTCCCTCTTGGTTATTGTAACTTGCACAATAAGCCTAGCTTTATTTCGAACTATTGTACCTAGGTCATCCAATTTGTTTCTGAAGACCCATCGAGTACCAATAGTTGTTATGTCTTCTGGTCTAGGCTCAAGATGCCAACACATTGTTCCTTTGGAATAGATTTAATTCATCTTGCATAGCCAATACCCAATTAGGATCATACAGTGTCATTTTATAGTCCGTTGGTTTTATACTAGACAAAAATGAGAAGAATGCACACAAAGTTTGATAAAGAGATATTCTAGTTTGAATCCCCTTATTAATATCACTCAAAATTTTGTTAGTAGGGCGAGGAGACTGATATTTGTAACTTTTAAAACCTGTGTTTAGTTGTGCATTCTCTCTAACATTGTCACTAGGCACATGTTCCCCTTCAACAATTTCTTTCTTTTGATTTTTTTGYAGAAACAGTATGCAAGGTGTGCTGCTCCTGTTCTACGACTTGATTCTCAGTGGGGTAAACTTGATCGTTGATAGTTCCCCCTGAGTCGTTTACCTATTCACCGTCTTCATGTGGATTGTCCTATGCAGTTTAATCTTCAATGTTATTACCAGACTCTCCATCACCATTTGGTGGTGGACCAGTAGGTGAGTCTGGTTCCCTAACCTGTGCATCATCTAGACCTATGAATTGTTCTCCTGTGAATTCAAATAAGCCAATGGCATCATCTTTTGTAACCTGTGGAATCTCATAGAACATGTTATATTCATCAAAAATCACATGGACACTCTCCTCAATACAAAAGGTCCTTTTGTTAAAGACCATGTATGCCTTACTCTATATGGAGTATCCAAGAAATACTCCYTCATCATTCCTAGGGTTGAACTTATCCAATTGTTCCTTCCCATTATTATGCACATAACACTTACAACCAAATATCCTCAAGTGTGCAATATTGGGTTTTCTGCCCCTTAGGAGTTCATAAGGTGTCTTCTTCAAGATGGGAAAAAGTAGTGCCCTGTTAAGAATGTAACATGCTGTACGTACTACTTCCTCCCAGAAACTYTAAGGGAGACCACTTTCAATAAGCATTGTTTTGGCCATCTCCTCTTAAGTTATGTTCTTTCCTTCTACCACTTTATTCTGCTGCGGAGTTCTTAGAGCTGAAAAGTTGTGACTTACACCATTGTCCCTACAGTAGTTAGTAAAAGTTGCATTCTCAAATTCAGTACCATGATTAGATTTTACCGCAATTAGTGAACAGTTCAACTAGTTCTGAAACTGTTTTACTAACACCTTGAACTCTTCRAAAGTCTCATCTTTGGAAGACAAGAATAGAGTCCAAGTGTACCTGATATAGTCATCAACCAYAACACACAYATATATCCGTGTCCACTCCTGCTTTGGACGCGCATAGGACCACACAAATCACTCTCTTTGGCTTAAAAGATGATTTGACATCCTTTCCTTTGGCACACTCTGAACATAATATAACCACCACATACTTAATGTCTGGCAAGTGGTCTTCTTGTACTGGTCTAGTTGTCTTTAATCCTACGAAAGAAATAGCCCTTTGTCATTAATCAATAATACAAGCAATCATCAAACATACTCATGCATTTATACAACAAGAAGATTTATGCTAACCCTAGAACTAATCTTCATTGTTCTTGAACTTCTCGAAACTTCCCTTGATATTCTCGAGTCTTCCTCAAAGGACTGTCTTGCTTCAAGAGTTGGAATTCCTGTATGCCTACATATATAACACTTTGCACAATGTAACTTGTTAGCATACTGTCACTTTCTTGCACTATTGGAAAAAACGCTATTTATATTAGACAAAAACAACCTATTTGTAACGAAATTGTCCATTACAATTGTAGGCGTTACAAATAAAATGGTTATTTATAACGAACAGAACTGAAGTCCGTTACAAATACTATGTTATTTGCAATGCCAAATATCTGTTGGTTGACAAAAATACTCCATTATTTGTAACATTTTATTATCCGTTACAAATAATTCTTTTTTTTTTTTAAAAAAATTGTCTTTATGTATATGATCCGAACTATATACATATAGTCCCCTGTAGTAATTCACCTACGAAATACCTGCCAACAAACATATATTTGCCAACCCAAAATATCAACTTCCTCTTTGCACCTTCAATACAAGGAAAATGATATTTATGCAATAATATGCAAAATATTGCCATAATCTCCCCTAAAAATGAACAAGTCATACTAAAATCCCAATTTCCCTGTAACATTCCCCATTCAAAAAAATTCAGCTATCCCACGCACAATGATTTATATGTAATGTACATCTTAATTAGATTCAAGTATCCATAGGAAGATATGTGTAAGGCGACAAAAGATTCATTCACATATAATACAAAATATGGATACCAATAAGCATTCTAATACTATAATCATTTCAATAATAWTGTTGTCCTAAAGAATTTTGCCCAATGTTCTCGAACCTGATTGATTTCATTTTCATTGTAGCTTGACGATCTTCCAATGTAGTCCTAATGACAAATAAAAAACAAAAAAATAAGATAATGAGAAGGTTGCAATAAAATATAATAATTAACATGAAACGAAAATATGCACAACAGGTTCAAAACTAATGACAAGCAAATTCCACACGATACCATTGTATTTTTGAYAAGTCTCTATAGTACCACATTTTTAACTTTCTTCCACATTCACTACTACAAAAAGAGTGTATTGGTATACTATTGGTCCTGGCCTCCAAGATGGTTTTCTTATATTGTGAATTCTAAACATACTTCACTATTTGAAATTGAAAACCAATAAAAATAGAAAAATCACCATTCTAAGTAGAGTACTTGATTTTAAATTTGTCCCAAGTAACTTTTTCAAAGCCTACAACACTTTGTCCACACATCTGAATTGTATAAAATCTATGGTGGATGTCATAATTATTTCCTAGTATTCTAATCAATTTTTTTCCCCTAATCTCTCTGAAATTCTAAAAGTGAGCTTACTGTGCATTCTATTATGATGCCATTAGTTAGTCTATGTCCTCATAAGTGTACTGTATATTGTTTGTTTCATGACCAAATTTTTGCAAGCGATATACTTGTTTTACTTCCTCTTTCCATTGAGGATGAAAAACACAAGTATATAACATGTTTTATATATGACACTTTTTTGCATATTTTTTATGCTTGTTGTTTCCTTTTATACTTATGTAAATTGGTTAACAAGGAAGATTTGACTGATCATGACAGTGAATATAAGATTTTGGATATGAACTCATGAAGTGCAAATTTTTTAACTTGATAGGTATTCAAGAGGCTTTCTTTGTCTATAGTATAATTTTTTTCAACTATAATTTCTACCCTCTTCAATTTTTGCATTCTACCTTAATTTACAATCAGATTTTTGAGTTTCAACTTAATATAGCTGTAGTTTTGTATATATAATTTTTAAGTATGATTTTGAACAAAATTTCATCTTATTTGTGTGATTATGTTATACTGCTTTTGTGTGTGATCTGAAGTTATAGTTTTAAATGTGGGTTTTATYWAATAATGCATGTTGTTGGTGGAGAATAGAAATAATATAGAAAAGTAAACAATAGGACAACAAGCAAACAAGAGTACAATAGAATTTTTTAGGATTTTCTATATGGTACCATATAAGAATTGCCTTTTCATATGTTATTTAATTTGTAATGTGGTGGTTATATCTTGTAAGATCATTAAGTTGGAATGAATATTTATGCAGGTTTTAAGAGATCATTTTTTGCGTTTGTTTCCCATTAATCCCAAGTTGGAAAGCCTKAGGTAATGGATGGTCAATTGCGCATATCTCATACATAGCCATAATTGTGATTTATGATTAATAAACTCATGAAATTGTGATTTAGGCATAACCATAATTTTCTTGTTGATCTAAGCATTCTACTGCTGGATTCTTCTATTTTCCTACTTGTTTATGTAATTTTATCTCGAGTTTCTGCATTTTTGGATTTATTCATTGTGTGGACTTCAGAAAAAAAACAATCCTCCTTTTTTTTTCTATATTAGCTTTGGAACATGAAACACAACGCAATACAACCAAGTCCCTTACTTTTGTTCTTTTTTTATGGTTTTAGTCGTGGAAGGTGTTTTTGTTTTTTTTATCCATTTCTACATCACAAACCTTAACTTTTAATTGATTAGTTTAGCCCATTTCTACATCATAAACAGTGGGTGCACAGCATACCACAATACAACATCCGCTCAAATAAGCAAAACAGTTGCCCATAATATGCAATAAAAATGTGCTACACAATATTAATTCACATGTAAAATGTCTACTCTTTTAATCACCCTACAATCGTTGTGATGTTTTACTATTCATACATGTATCTCATACATAGTAGCACACTCCGTTCCACCACTTTGTTGAGCGCACTATTAGTAGAAAAGAAAGAGGAAATTGTTCAATTCTTGATTTAAGTTTTAAAAAATAATCAAATATGAACATATAAGAATCGTATATTTGTACCTCCATTTGTTTGAAACAAGTTTGTCTTAGAACCCTTAAGATCAGCTTCCTTTCAAACATATCTATAACTCTATATTATAAAACAATCACACAAGAATGTAAAAATGCACTTTGTTCAAAGGATGTTCTAAAAAGTTGAATATCACACTTACTAGTGCAAAATAGTTAATGTCCAACGGACTGACTTTCCTGGATGAGTCTAGCGTCAAACACGAAAACAATGCCAAGATGAAGGTCAACTACATAAATACCCAATGATGCTACATGCATCATATGACAACATCACAATGATTAAAAAAACATAAAGATCATGGAAATTTAAAGCATTAAAAAATCGATAGTACGTATCTTGAATGTAGGAGCCAAAATGATTTGTAGCATTGAGTTTCATCACCACTTCACTAATGAAACCCTTAACATAAGTTTGGACCTCCGACACTCTCCTTGATTTCCGTACTAGAAATTAATTGGGGCACAAGAATCCAATATGGTATGTTGGACACTGAGATGACGTCAAGAATAAGGAAAAGAATTCAAAACAAATATAGTTTTAATGTTATGGGCATGTGATTATAGTATAAATAAGGTGAAGAGAAATACTTACATAATGTAGACATGGATTAGCAACACATCCGCGCCATGCTCCTCTAAGAAATTCAGAGATTATAGTAGATTGTTACCCATATTCTTTATTTCTGGAAAATAGAACAAGGTTGCATCTAATGAAATAGGAATAGTGTCATTCTTTCCAACACACATTCGATTATACAACAATTCACATTCCTCTGTTAGTTGTGCAACTACGTTACTACCAACCGACTCCTCAAAGGTAACACAAGTTGAGCCCTGTGACTTGGGATCACAACTAGACACTSCTCCTTTGTTTTGTGATTGTAACTTCTAGTGCAAATACAACAAAACAAATCAATAAAAAGAATCCATTAGGCATTTTTTGATGTACGGCGTATTAAAAATGTAGTAATCTATTACCTTTTCATCGAATAATACCATAGAGCACGACCATTGCAAGAATGAATTCTTCGTTTTGCACAACTTCGTGGTTTCATCAGGAGATGGGACCGGAAGATCAACCATTCCATGCTCCTCATAAGGTTTGTCAASAGTCACCTTATAATGGTGGCAGAATCAATAGAAAGCATCACACACCATCGAGTGTCCTAATCACATAACCAGAAACTTTAGACCCAGTTTAGGAATGACTGGACAAAAAATCAAACGTTGGGAGTGAGTCAAATAGCACTTAACTAAAATAAACGCCTCAAACATAGTATAGTTCAAAACAAAAGCACTTTACTACTATCTTAATAAAGCCAAATGACAAAACATCTATGCTAATTCTATTACCGAATTAATTATAAAGGCCAAGTCAAACAATAAAGAAGTATTATTATAAGCTTCAAATGAAAGAGAGGGTGATTATATCTTATCATAGTTACAAAACTAACCCTCATTTAAGCATAATGTCTATTAAAGTCACGTTTAAGAAATGTATCAAAGTAGAAAGTTATTTTTGGGATTGAGAATTTCGCTTGTTGGAGAATGAAATCTGGTTTTGATATCAATTGTAACTCCACTAAGTGAAGAAGAACACACTAGTAGTAGATAATGCCATTTCTATTACCTAATTAATTATAAAGGCCAAGTCAAACAATAAAGAAGTATTATTATAAGTTTGCCATTTCTACTATATTATAAGCCAAAAGATAGTACTTCACTACCTATCAAACCATAAACAAGTATTATAAGCTTTGATATAATAATTAGGATTTATTCAATTGAAACACCCTATATCATGAGCTTTTCTACATGTGCGGTTCAACCAAAACAACACCGCACCATCTACAACAAGTTATCAATATACAAATTCAGCCAAAAAGAAAATCCAATTTAAATATTTCTAAAATCAACAAGAGTTACATGTATAATTCTCAAATCAACATAATTATACACCAATAAAACTGAAATTAACAAGCAATTGTAAGTGGAGACGACTGAAATTAACAAGCAATTGTAAATTAACTGAAATTAACAAGCATTAAAAAAGAAAGGGAAAAATAACAATGAGAACACAGGATCCATAAGCCTAAAAGCTAAGTAAGTACAATTATTGGTTTAAATTTATAACTGTTACTATAACAAACATGTCACACAAATCAGTGCATATTTATATGTGAATTRAAAAACACTTTGACATGGCACAACTAGTGTGAAACCTTATTAGCTTCATTAACCCAAACTACAGCATATATGWAAGGAAGGTTAGGAAAGGAAGAAGAGGGAATGGGGAGGAAGGGAAGGGATGGGATAAGCTTGCGTTTTCCCTATAAACACACCCTTCTATCACTCCATTGATAGCCAAACAAGGAGAGACATATCCCTTCCTCCCTAAGTTTTTCAGCTCTTCGCCATAGCATCATATAAGGTTTGCACCATTCAATTATCAAAATAGAGTGTGAAATTCCATAACTAACARTTCTCCCTACCACTAGATCCCAATGGCTCTTCCTAGGATCTTGAACTAGTGAAAGTTATAAAAAAGGACACCATCATGAAACGATTCTCAACTGACAACCAATTCAAACCTATTCCCAACAAGTTTACTTTGCTCCAATTCAATGTTCAGAAAATTTCTTCTAATGTCACCTCAAAACTTCGATTTAGATTTGAACAAAATGCAAACTATCCTAATTCCTAAAATACTCTTAATAGCAAGTCAATAAGAAAGGCGATAACTACGCCACTGACTAACAGTATCAAATTAGAGATGTAACATTTCTGGTAAATTTGACAAGCTTCATCCTATCAAATATCAATAACTCCAATCCTTAAAGTGGAATTCAAAGATGCAASAAAGTCAAGCAAATARTCYAATTACATAATAGTATATCACCAAAATCAAATCCGTGAAAAAATAACTGAAATTAAGAAAACCTAAAAATAAAAGRTTAAATTTCATACTTGGATGGGCTATGCTGGCTGGTGGTCGGAGATGCAGGTAATGGAAGAAGCAACACCACGTAGCACGGCGCAGCAACAAACAACAGCACCACGCAGTAGCAACCCGCAGTAACACGCAGTAGTCACGCAACTTCGCACGACTAGGACAGCAAGACATAGCAACAGTCGCGAGCCGATGGCCAACGCCGTGATATCCCCGACGATATCGACCACCGTGGGGAAGCACCAAAGCAGAAGGCAGTAGTGATAGCCCCGACGCCGTGATTTTGTGAAGTTTGATTGAGAGGGTTTTTTTTTGTTCGAGTGTTCGTTTTTTTCCAATTGTTTAGGGGTTTTGTTTGTACAAGTGAATTGGGTGTGGAGTAAATGTAACACGCGTAGCCAAGAGTCGTTACAAATATACATGTAATATTTTTAAATCCACCCATTTGTGACGAACATTAAATTAATTGTAACGGACACTATGTTTGTTCATTACAAATACTATTATTTGTAACTGATATTAATTTATGTCTGTTACAAATAGATTTTTTGTAAAGCAATTAAACTCCGTTACAAATAGGGTGTTACAAAAACAATTTTTCCCACTAGTGTTGCAAGTGACCAAGAAAGTTTCTCAGTGTTCAAACCAACTGATTCAGTAGATCAATGTACTTGCATGCAGCAAGGCGAAGGATTCGTACCCCCTGCATCTAGCGGCCTCTTACTCGGTCATGCGAGTCAATGTCAAAAAGACAAGAACCAACAATACCGTTTTAACCCTAAGATCAATATACTATGTGGGTTCTTAACAGAAAAGTTGCACAAAAACTAATTTGTTGTGCGACATGTGTTGTTACATCCGTATTAAGGGTGCCTAAAAGCCAATTTGTCCATGATAAGTCTTATTAGGTGTGAGAACATGCAATTGCCGGTCGTGTTTAAGACATAAAGTTGTGATCATTGCACAGCAACTTCAACAAAAATAAGAAGTTGCCTAAGATGATTTTATTCCATTCGAATGTTGTGACATATTACATGAACATCATAGAAAGTCAAATTGAACAAGCATGCAAAAGGTTTAAGATTGAGACAATGGCTCCAATACTTACCCTGCAAGACGTCTTTATCGAAACAGCCTTGGACCCTTTAAACTTTAAAACCTTTAAAGAAACCTTAAAACCTTAAAACCTTAAAAATTGAAATCTGATTGGAATGTGTAAAGAATTGGTAAATTCTGAAGAATTTGAGAGAGTTTAGAGAGAAAATGGGAAGAGCAAGGGTTATGAGAGGTGTATGTGATGCGTTAAGGTTGCAATGAAGGTCCGGGGCTTGTATTATAGGAAAGAGTACAAAAAACGGAGACATGGGCAATTACGCCCAAATGCCAAAAACCTGGGCGTAATTACGCAAGCTCTTCTGCTCCCCTTCTTTTGCTCGCTGCCTATTTGCCTTGTATAAAAATGGAAGAAAATGATTCTTTTTTGCACAAGTTTGCTTTGCATGAGAAGATAGGCGGATGTATCTAAGCACACCCTTGGGAGAGACTAACCACCCACGCTCCTAGATGTTCCGGAAGCTTCCGAACGACGTTTGCCTCGGGTTCCACCTATTTTGCTTCGATACATCAAACTAACGATTTCACCAACACCAAAATTATGGACAAAAATCAAAAATTCTTGTAAAATAGTGCATTGTGTTAAAATTTCGGTAATTTCGGATTTCTTTCATAATTAATTAATTCATCGCAAAATTAAATTAAAGGGCTTAAATTCCAAAAATTGTCAAAAATGCTTAGAAAAATCTCTAGAAAAAGTTATAAAAATAATTAAAAAAAGTAAAATTATTGAAAAATTACAACTCATTTAAAAGGTGTTTGTGAGGGCAAAATGTGCCCGGTGATAAATTGCCCTTTTTTAGGGTCTCTTAGGCCTCAGCTCTCCTCAATGCAGCTGTTAGTTGCAAGGGGTCTTATCACGACCATCTTGGCTAGGGACAAATGTAGTACTACAACTTTCCTATGCAATAGTCTCTGAATAACTATATATTGACATTACTAGCCATTGAGGTTATCTATAATAATCCACTAAACTAGAGGGGTACCCTATCCGAATAAAAATAATATTGGCGTGACTTGGTTGTGAAGTGCAAAATCACCTACACAGAGTTTTGGCGACCAACAATGAGAGAGAAGTTGTACACGGTTATAATAACTTCTCAATCATGGCCCCTAAACAATCTACTAGAAGGTCGGGTAATCTATAGGATGGTAATTCATCCGATCAAATCTTGAGAATCCACTTGAAGATCTTGGTAATTTAGAAAATGTTCTGCAATAACAAACTGTTGAAGCTCTTGTGCCTYYTGAGCAAACCGAGTCTCAAACTCAAAGACTGGACGGTTTGCACAAAAACATGGGGGAAGATCAGTTATCCTCAGCCAAAGGTTTATTCAAATTGATACACACGCAATATGTGGATATTGTTACAAGCCTTTTGGAAGACTTGAAGGAGAACCATTGGGAGCAGTTCGACACCTCYATCGAGATATGGTACATGAAACTGCAAGGGTAATAACCACCAATTTGTAAAATTTTGGCTCTCACTCACAGTAGGCAGTTACTAGACAAGTAGATAGGATTATTTTAGGTATCAACGATACGTTGAATGCTACTTATGTGGCGTTATCTAAGACAGTTGCGACTGAGGTAGTTACTTGGTTGGAGCCTTTAGTGGAGAAACATAATCAACTGAATGAAAGGTTGATGAGTTTGTTAACCGCCAGAGGCTCAGGAATAACTGTAAAAAATCATAGGGRAGAACCACCCATGGGTTATCCTAGAACAAACAATATGATWGGRGATAATGCCTTTCTGGCCTTTCAGACTGTATCAAGGAKTATCCCTCTTCGAGATGCCAATAAATGGAATAGGAGCTAGAGGAGAGAGGCAAGCCCTAGGTTAGGCTATGAGTCAGGCTATAACCATGGTGACCCTGGACCTTCTTATGTTCCTTTGAATTCTAATTCAATTCCTTGGACTTCGATAATGGGAACTGTAGATACCTACATTTGTCCCTAGCCCAAAATGGTCAATGACAAGACACCCCTCGCAACACACAAGTCAAATCGAAAGGGCTAGGACCCTGTCAAGCCCTAAAAWAGGCAAATTCCTTTACACCGAGCACCTCTTCCAGGTATTTAGCACCTCAAAAAATGAGTTTTAATTTTCATATAATTTTAACTTATTTTAAACACTTTTCTAGAATTGTTTGGATTTTTTCTAAATTTTTCTAAGCATTTTTGGCAATTTTCGGAATTTTCAACAATTTAATTAATTTTGCGGTAGTTAATTAAATTATGAATACAATTCTAAAATTCATGAAATTTTAATACAACACACTATTTTTCACAAGGAATTTTTATATATTTTTTCCATAATTTTTCGATTTATGGTTTAATATTTATACAATTTTCTTAAACAAAAACGCAAAACCGAGCAAAACGGCCATCCCGGGGTATTTTGCTTTGAGACAAGCGTCACGAGAAAGCCAAATATCCCTAGAATCACAATAAAATAAGCTGCAATTGTATAAAATCACACATATATTTTATATGATTTTATCTCGATTTTATTTCATTACGATCTCACTATTCGAGGCAAGGCGAATCAGCCAAGTATCCCAAAAATCGCAATAAAATCAGCTGCAAACGTATAAAATCATGCGTATATTTTATATGATTTTATCTCGATATTATTTCATTATRATCTCGCTATTCAAGGCAAGACAAATCAACCAAAAATTTGGTAAGTGTTGGGCGCAATTGCGCCCAACTTTGGGCGTAACTATGCCCAGTTTTGGGCTTAATTACGCCCAGTTTTGGGCTTAATTACGCCCAGTTTTGGGCGTAATTACGCCTAAGACTTACCCCTTTTTGGCCGATTTTGACCCTTTCCTATAAATAGGAAGCCCCCTCTTTCATTTCCACGGACTTTTCTGATCTTTGGACGACTTGACTCTCTCTCTCTCTCTCTCTCTCTTACTCGACCTACTCTCTCTCACTCTCTTACTCTATCACAAATACATTCAAACACATTCAAACACATTCAAATACTCTTTAGCATTAGATCTAGGAGGTTTTCAAAGGTTCTAAAGGTTCGACAAGGGTTCCTGAGGATCCGAAGCTACGTCCTTGGTCTTCGACGTCGTGTTACGAGGTAGGTTTGAGGCAAACGTCTCAATTCTAAACCCCCTTTTGCATGCTTGTTTAGAAATTCGAATTTCTATGTAATTTGCATGTAATATTGATTAACAAACAATTCGACAATTCAAATTAAAAGCAACCTTAAGGCATAACTTTAAATTCCTCGTACGAGAGCTTGCATGCTTGTCTCACACATATAATATGCTTTAACAAAGACCTGAAAATTTCGTGTTTCACGCCTAACAAGATAACTATGGACAATCGGCATTCGGCTCTTGGAATACGGAATTAACAACACATGCCACAACAAACTAGACACTATTTGCATAGTATTCTGTTGAACAACATGCCTAGTAATTTTGGATGCTTAGGGTTTAAAACGAAAAACAGTTTCTTGTTGTCTTTCGAACAATGAACTCAGAATAACTGAGTATAAACACACAACTCCAGGCATACTCACAATATGCAAAAGCAAGAATTCACTAATTGTACCCCCCGGAGCAAAGGGACCAGACCCAGTCCGGTCCGGTGACGCCCCGTCGCCCGTACAGTTTTCTGGCGACTCCGCTGGGGATTTCGCTAAAGCTATTACCTATAGTGATGTGTGGGCAATACTCAAATTGTTATGCGATTTCGGCGTCCTTAAGACGGCATTGTGTTTAGGCATCCTGCATTACACGAAACTTATGGCGTTTGCACTGAGTTTCCGTTTTCTAGGCATCACGTATCATATAAGTGTGTTCTATACTTGAGACAAGACCGGGGGCTCGCTTAAGATTGGCACTGGTGCACTACCTATGCAACCAACTCTTAAGCTTGATGCCTATCCCCACCATGACGCGCGATTGCGTGCCCTATAAAGCCGTAATGGTTTTGACCTTATTTGATCATCACAGTGGGCTGGATGTGTTAAGGATCGTTCTGAGCCTAGTCATAGGACCCTCTTAGACACCCGGACTGACCTGTTCGATAACGTAGCAACTGACACAAGGTGGCCAGACTATTGTTTTTCATTTGCATATAGGGATCATGCTAGCGTGACAGCGTGCTACGTGCTTTTAGACTAAGGACCCTAGCTTTGCATACATAACAAAAAAGTCATTGAGTCATGTAACAGTCCTCATATAGCAAGGTGATCATCGCTTAGGCGTCGTAATGTCAAAGTGGTTGTAAACTAGAATCATTAGGCGTTGCGTCTTTGTTGGGTCATGCAATTGTAAACGGATGTTGGATCTTTGAATTTTGCCTTTTCAAAAGAAGAAGAAGAAGAAAAAGAAGAAGAGCAAAAGCAAAAAACAAAAATAAACACGAAAAAATGATGACGAAAACAAGTGAAAAATCAAAATAAAAGGCGAAAGGCGAATTTCTGACGTTTATGCACTTTTACATTTTTGAGTCAGTCAATAGGCAAGGGAATGATCACCCCTAAGAAATGCATTGCATCACAGGTTAATTCGACATGGAACTTAACTTTTGGTTCATGTGCAAATAGGGTAGGCACCAGCAGTTGAGCTCGCAAACACAGGGTTCGTTCCACGGTTCTCAAGCAGCACTCCGTCAATCAACACCATTGCACTAGTGGATAGTGAAGACACTTGAATGGACTTAACTTTAGCTAATTTGAATGAGACCCTTAACTCATTGGCTTCCCGAGTCGCTCAGCTAGAGAAGTCTCACACTAGGTCCTCGAAATTCTTGAGGAAGTGATCCATGGCATCCTTAAGCACTATGTAGACCGGGTTCTGTCTAAAGGAGAAATAGCTTGTTCAGACAACAATTTGCAAGAATCAATTGACGAGAATAACACTGAACCAAAGCCAACGAATAATATGGTGGAGGTCATCACTTCTCACATGAACAAAGTAATGAAGAGGATCGATGATTCTCTTAAAAGCAAAACTATGGTGAAGGCACCTACAATTCGCAACAAGCGTACACTAGAATAGGCAGGCCCTATGCCCAAGCCCTTGAGCACCTCAAGGCAATTGGCTTCATTACGCCAAAAGGCCCTACTCCTAATCCTTCTTTGGAGAAAAGGCCTCCTAAATAGAGCATAGACAAGTTTTGCAAGTACCACAGAGGACATGGCTATGACACTAAAGAATGTCATACATTGGGGGAAACAGTCCAAGACTTAATAGACAGTGAACGTCTCCCCTTTCCTCTCAAAGGCTCTAAACAATATGCCCAAGTGTCCATGGTAGAAAAATATAATGAAGCATTCAACCCCACCACTCTCACGACACCAATCGAAGGCTTGGTTCATGGTTGGCGCAAAACCGTGAAGATAACTACTCCAGGAGGCAAGATCATCAAGTGCACCATGGGCGAAGGACCAATGTTCGAGGATTCTGAATCTGAGACTGAGTCTGAGTCTAGGCTCGTAGAAGCTAGGATAACTAGTCCAACGGAGTGTCCTCCTGAGTCTGTCAAGGAGCCTAGTATCCCCCTTTCCCTTGTCAATCAAGTCTCTTCGGAGACAAACTTATCTATACTCTCTTCAGAGTTTAATAATATGCTCCTTTCTGCTTACTCCTCTTTTCCTTCTTATGAATTCTTTAATTCACAACTCGCAAACAAACAAAACAACAATGAGTTAATAAAGGCAATGGAAAAACACGAAAAGAAAACTTCCGTTATCAAGCAATTAGAAAAGGTAGACATCTCCGACAACGACACGCCGCGGGAGATACATATTGGTCTGTCACTGAGTCAGCAAGAAAGGGATAAATTGTTGCAACACTGAATGAATTATGGGATATTTTTGCTTGGTCCTATGAAGACATGCCAGAGATTGATCCAGACATCGCACAACAAAGAATTCCGCTCATAGAGGGGGCTAAGCCAGTCAAACAAAAGCTCGCTCCATCGCATGAAACCGGATTTTGCCCTAAACATTCGGCAGGAAGTCATCAAACAACACAATGCAGGCTTCATTAAGGTTGTCAATTACTCTCAATGGATAGCGAATGTGGTTCCAATACCTAAGAAAGATGGACGGGTTCTAATGTGTGTAGACTTTCGTGACTTAAACAAATAAAGTCCGAAGGATGACTTCCCTCTACCACACATAGACGTTCTGGTAAACAACACCGCAGATCATGCTTTGCTCTCATTCATGGATGGGTATGCAGGGTATACTCGAGTTAAAATGGCCAAAGAAGACATGGAAAAGACAACCTTTGCCACTCCGTGGGGGCTATATTGCTACACTATGATGCCTTTTGGTCTCAAAAATGCAGGCGTCACATACCAACGAGCTACCACGGTTCAGCTTCATGACATGATACACAAAGAAGTAGAGGTTTTTGTCGACGATATGATCGTCAAATCAAAGGACCGTGAAGGAAATACCCTTGCACTAAGGACGTTCTTCCAGAGACTCCGACAATTCAACATGCATCTCAACCCGCAAAAGTGCACATTCAGAGTCACTTCAAGCAAGCTCCTAGGTTTTATCATCAGTTCTCGAGGCATCGAGATCGATCTAACAAAGATCAAAGTAATCATGTCACTTAGGCCACCGCAAAATGAAAAGGAGATCCGAGGGTTCTTGGGTCGACTCCAGTACATCACCAGTTTCATATCCAAGCTCACAATGGTCTGTGAACCCATCTTCAAGAAACTGAAGAAAGGTGCACCCAAGAAATGGGATGATAACTGCAAATAAGCTTTCGACAAGATCAAGGAATACCTCACCAATCCTCTTGTGTTAGCTCCTGCTCGCCCTGGGCATCAGTTACGACTCTATCTTACAGCAACAAGCACCGCCGCTGGAGCAATGCTTGCTCAAGAAATCGACAACAAGGAAAATGTTATCTACTACCTCAGCAAAAAGTTCCTTCCATACGAGGAACAACACTCTACCCTAGAGAAACTATGCTTAGCTTTAGTGTGGGCATTGCGAAAGCTTCGACATTACTTGCTCACACAAACCGTTACATCGTATGCAAAGGGGATCCTCTGAAATACCTCTTTGAAAAGCAAGCAGTCAACGGACGCATGTCTAGATGGATGGTT
The DNA here is from genome assembly GCA_008642245.1 of Bassia scoparia. Classification (NCBI taxonomy): domain Eukaryota; kingdom Viridiplantae; phylum Streptophyta; class Magnoliopsida; order Caryophyllales; family Amaranthaceae; genus Bassia; species Bassia scoparia. Next base: position 21,660 of record SNQN01002276.1, on the reverse strand, counting down.
ATCCCTGCCAAATTTGACCTTAAGTTCGTGCCTCTAAAAGCCATCCAAGGTAGTATTGTCTCCGAGTTCTTAGCAGACTCTCCAGACGAAGTCCTTCCTGAGGACTTTGACTTTCCAGACGAGGAACTCATGATGACCGAGGAAGAAAGTTGGTCATTATACTTCGATGGTGCATCTAATAAAAAGGGATGTGGAATTGGAGTTCTTTTGATCTCACCACAAGAGAAGCACACCCCAATTTCCATCAAACTTGACTTCGACGTCACTAACAATACCGTAGAGTACGAAGCATGTATTATGGGATTGCAGGCCGCCGTTGCACTTAACGTTAAGAGATTGCGGGTATATGGCGATTCTTCGCTCATCATAAATCAGATTTCAGGCCGATGGAAGGTACGATGTGAAAGCCTTGCTCCGTATCAGTTCTATCTTAAGAACATTGCATCCTAGATAGATGAAGTCAAATACATCTACTACGACGCGAAGACAATCAATTCGTAGATGCACTAGCAAAGCTCGCATCCATGGTGAGAATTCCGAGTTAAATGACCCAAATGACATTAGTCATTGAGAGAAGACAAGAACCAGCATACGTCTGCACTCTTGACGAAACAAACGAGGTGCCCAACCTCATTCCGAAAGAGCCGTGGTACAAAGACATCAAAGACTACCTAGAAACTTGCGAATACCCTTCTAATGCAACAAAAACGCAACAAAGAACTCTGAGGCGCCTAGTATCTCAATACCTACTTCAAGGCGGAGAACTCTACAAGCGCCACTACAATGGTCTCTACCTACTTTGCATCACTCAACAAGTAAGCAAAACAATTAGGGAGCACGTCCATGACGGAATCTGTGGCACCCACATGAATAGCAAGCTCTTGGCCTCCAAAATCATCAAGTTGGGGTTGCATGCTACACGTCCGTACATGCGACACCTGCCAAAAATACTCTGATGCGCAGCATGTTCCTCCGTCTCTCCTATCCATATTTGTCTCTCCATGGGCTTTCTCTACATGGGGAATAGACATAATAGGGAAGATTACGCCACCCAGGCAAGGAGGTCATGAATTCATACTTGTGGCCATAGCTTACTTCACAAAGTGGGTCGAAGCAGCGTCATATGCAAAGCTCCAGGCTAAGCACGTGGCAAAATTCATAGAAAACAACACCATTTGTTGCTACGGAGTCCCTCACGAAATCATTAGTGACAACGGCACCCACTTTCAAGTAGAATGTGCGGATCTGATTGACAAATATAAGATTTAGCACCACAAGTCATCACCATATGCAAGCCAATTGGGGCAGTTGAAGCAGCTAACAAGAATCTCTAAGATGACGGAGAATTATCGAGATTAGCCGCAAAAGCTACACTTTGCTCTATGGGGTTACATGACCTCTATTTGCTCTTCAACGGGAGCTACTCCGTTAATCGGTTGGGCTGGTTCCTGTAAGTAGCGGAATGTAAACAAAAATATAAAGGACACACAATGTTTAACGAGGTTCACCCAACTATGGGCTACGTCCTTCTACCCTATGTTCTTTTATTAATCTACTCCGAAAAACAAAGAACACACACACCCTGCTATTTCCCTACTCCGGGAACAAGCACACCCCCACACTCAACTATGAATATGCACTCGACTTACACTTGTAAGTCCAATCTTGTTTGATCTCACAAACACTCTCCTGGCTATCAACCCCTCTATTGATTGCCTTAACAACAGTGAGTTTTCTCTTTTTAATCTCACTTCAAAAAGCTAATAAGAGAATATAATTTTGCTCGACTAAATGATCTTGTATATGACTCAAAGTATGGTTTTTATGCTTTTGTGTTTTTCTCTCAAAAATTGCTTTCTTTCAATCCGTGGAGAGAGATGTGGAATTAAGGAGTATAGATGAGTATATATAAGCATGTTGACCTTAACCCTAGTTTCCTTAAATCTCTCTACTTGTCGAGCAAGGCAAGATGAGATTTAAGAAAAGTATCTATCTTGTTTGATTTGATCATGAAGATAAAATCGAACAAGATAAATACTCCTAGGTTTATGGTAACAAAATATATTCTCATCTATATTTCTAGCTGCATAAAATTTTTTCAGAATAAATCTTTTACAAAATATTTTAGAAAAACCTTTTTCAAACCGCAGCTATATTCCACTCAGGGACACGGCTGGTTCCCCAGCCTGGTTCCCTAAATGAGTATGTTATGAATTCTGTAACAATTTTGTACTAGAATTCATACCATAACTCAAAACACATATAAGCATATAAACAAAAGCATATAAGTCATACTACAGAGCATATTACATGAATTTCCTAGATTAAACATTTGAGGAGCATTTCTTCTTTTCTTCATGTAATCTTCAAGACCTTGAATCTTCCTTTGAATACTTCAATTATGAGCACAACCTCTTTCTTCGAAAGGTCTTCACATTTCAAGTCTTGGAATCAACCTAATTACTGCACATGTAACATGGTTAAGATGCAATAAAAGGTATGTGAGTGTTTTTTTAGTATAACAGTCAAGGAAACAACTCCTACTGGTTCCGCACCAGTATATGAACTTGTGTTTATTCAGCTGTTCCCTGTAGTAAGACAAGTTAGTTGCAACATAAGCACATATAAGTATTAACTAGTCTGGGAAAACAGGTATCCTATATCAGCTGGTTCCCAAATCAACTATTTTCACAATTAAGTGTCCTGTTTCCTATATCAGTTTTTTATCCCTCAAAACCTAAGGGACTCAACAAGCCTTGCATCATGTGTAAGCTTACCAAAAGAGGGTCGAATGGTACTTCAATCAGCGAGTCAAATCACGAGGCATCAAAGAAGGTGATTTGGTTCTTAAAGCACTTCGCAAAATAGCCCTAGATCATCGAGGCAAGTTTCGTCCTAATTAGGCAGGTCCTTACATTGTCAAAAAGATCTTGCCAAAAGGGGCAATTCAACTAATGGACACGAATGGTGATAATTTCCACAACCTCACCAACTTAGACCAGCTCAAGAAGTACTACATCTATGGCATACACGCGCACCGTGTCTTAGCAACACAATAGCACCATGCATCAGAACTACGGATGGCTTGACTCCTTATGGGATACGTAGGCAGCCTCGCCCTGGGGCTCTGCCACATTAACAAGTGCCCTACTTGTTCTAGGATTAGTAAGTGAACAACAGTCAAGCGGCAATTGGACGAAGTTTTCTGCAACATGCTCAAAGTAAACACAATGTATAAAAAGCAATGCAAGTTTGTAATATATTACTATTTGTAATTAAAATTGAGCAACTACATTGCAAAAGGAAACTTCAAGCTCCAAGTTCACTTATTATAAGCAAAGGCAGCTCGCATGCCAATTACTTTATTAACTCATAAATAAAACACACATTAAGTTAAACAAGAGTTGTGGAAAAAAGCAGTCACTCCTTCCTCTCCTCTTCTTGCTCCTTGGTATCGTCCTTCTTTACACCCAAACTCTCACCTTTAGGCTTCCTCACCCATTTGCGTCTCTTAGGTCTATGTTCCACAACAGCCTTCCCTTTTCCTCTAGCATCACCACCAAGCACCTCATTAGACCCAAGTTTTCTTTCAGCAACTTTTGAGTCAATCCACAAAGGAGGAAGCCTTTCAAGCCTACTCCAAACTGGCACCTTCGCTCTTAAGACCAAGTCTGTCCTTAGTAGAAACAACTCTAGACTTAGCAGCAGGGGTCTCAATAGAGTCACAGTCCAGTCTCTTACTCTTGACATGGTCCTTCTGCTCCGCACGTCTTGCCTCAACACGACCCATCACATCAGTGGCATTCATCCAGACACGGTAGTGAGCAGAAATCTTGTGGTCACCTCGAGGAAGTGGGGTCACCTCAAGTGTAGAATGGGATTCCCAGTATTTCTCCCACTCTATTGCATTGCCCGAATGCAAGCACTTGTCCTCAGGACGAATTGTGCCAACAGCGGGGATAAGTTGAACTTTCCCAAAATGCCTCATCACCCTTGAAGGGAAAAAAAGGTCAATGCAGTCAAGCTAAATACATGCACATATGGAGACAAGCGAGTATACACCATACTCCTAATACCCCACCAAGGGTTAGTCCACCGCACGAGAATGCCATGGTCAATAAGGATAAGAATCTACTCATGTTAAGATTTGTTGACATGAACCCTCTTACAGGAAAAGAATCCCTTAGTAAAGTATTCGACAAGATTCTGGGGCGCCTCAACTAGACTCAAACGCTCCATCAACCAAATCTGTCAAAAAACAACAGCATGTGCAATATTTAGTCATCACATCAATAAACAAACAATAATATTTGTATAAATGCATTATTTTGCAAATACTCAGAAAAAATATTGTACCTGCAGCAAAACGTGGCATTCAAACAAAGGCACAAGCGCATCCTTTTTAAGACAGTCGAGCATTATGAATAACTCCCCCGTGCACAAAGACATAGGAGTACGGCTAGCCTTGTATTGCTCAACAATTGAAATGATGCTAGCATGACCAACATTCGGCTTGCCATGAACAAATAAGAAACGCGCAAACAAGCAGATGATAATTGCACGTCTACGGTAAACTCTACGGCAAGAGGCATCACTAGCAACGTAATCAACTAAGGCAAGCAAGTCAATTTCCCGATCATGCACTATGTGTCGTGAAATAGTTGAAAAAAGTCTCAAGTATTGCTCATATTCGTCAACAAAGTGTTCAGGAGTATTAGGGATACAAGGGAGACTTACAACAGGCCAGGCAACAATAGCACCAAGCTCTTTAGGCAAAGGAACAATTTCCTTATCTCGAAGACGAAAACAATACATCATTGGGTCCCACAGGATTATAGTAGCATAAAGAATTCTTGTATCGAGGCTTACATACCTTAAAGTCAAGAGAACATCACAATTCAACCTTGCAAGGTCCTCCCTTTCACGAGTATCCAAGTTTCGGAGCACGTCATTCAAAGCATCAACAAAGTCTCTCTCCATTTGATTTGTTGCAAATTCTTCGATGTAATGAATTACATGAAGTATAAAGCAATGTAAGAGAGGTTTTTAAGCACTAAGGAGGCTGTAATGAATGAATTAGGGCGTGCATAAACACCTATTTATAAGCAATTAGGCCGAATAAACTTGCCTAAAATCGAAAATTGAGCAAAATCGACCCGTTTCTGGGCGTAATTACGCCCAGCCTGGGCGTTATTACGCCCATTTTTTTGGCTTGTTTTGGCCGATTTTGCTCCTTTTACTTTCTCCCATGCACTTTGGCACGCTCTTGGTCCAACCTAGGTCCTTGCTTGCATTTTCAAGGAGGAATGAGCCGACATACGCCTCAACAACGCAACGCAACATATGAAACAACACAAGACGATCGACGTCGTCTTAGAAGTTTAATTACATGCAATGCATAAAGTTAGAAAGTTAGCTTTTACAAGTTGTAATCAAAGCTCGGCATTACAAATTTAGCTATGTCTAGAATCGTACACAAGTCTAGGCATATTTACACAAGCATTTGAGTCTAAACTAAAGTCGAGTCAAGTTAAGCAAAAGTCAACAAATAAGTCTAAATAGGTCTAAGCTAAGTCCTAAAATCAACAAATGCAAAGCTAGGGTCACCCCCCTTCCCTACAGGTGACAGGTACATCTATTGCTCGCAACACGTTGAAAAACCGAGTGAAGCTAGCACTTGCAAAGAGGACTCGTCGAACAACTCATCAGGGAAAGAAACTACAAAAGGGGTCCCTGGTACTGTAACTGAGTCAAAGGTCCGGGCTAAGAACGAGAAGTCGAAGCGCCGCTCGCGAACCTCGTGCCCGACGAGGTCAAAGCTCTACCCCGGTTGGAGACCGGTCTCGTCTACATATCGCTGTCGACGTCGGCATCCTCATTGTCAACCTGTTAAACCTGCAAAAAAAAATCGAGTCAAAAACGAGTTCTTGACCCTGCAAAGATTTGAAATCACAAGATTTGGTGCACTTATCGAGTCTCTCAGCTGACAGTAGGAGTGTCTCCAGGCATCTATCACTCCTAGCAGCCTCATAACGCATGGCCGAGGCATCTATTTCACAAGTCAAGCAAGTCAGCACATGAGTGAATACTGGCATGAAAAGACAGTCAAGCAAATAAAGCGTTCCCTACTTGACCAGCTCTAGGGGGCTTCGAGTTCTGAGCGTGTCTAGTAGTTGGAGGGGCAGGCTCAATAAACTCGTCCAAGCCATGACAAATCCTCAAGTCAGCAAAGGGAATCGCCCCGAGGTTGTAGTCAGGCTGCACAAGCCAAGCCAAAGTCAGACTCATGCCTCGGCAACTACCTCGACTCGGGGGGCTAGTCACTCCTCGATAAAGCGCTCATAGGTGCCCTGACCTCTAACACTAAACAACAGATGGTACACCACCACCTTGCCATGACTCAAGTCATTATACAACGTGGTGACCAACAGATCCTCATCCATCATAGTTTCTGGGGAAACCTGAGGCACTGCAGGCATAGAAAGGCTATCTTGCCTCACCACACATTCCCCGAGGTACCAAACAGGCCCATGAGGCCCCCAGAAGATGCATCGTCTTTTAGCGAGCTCGGACGCTGCAGCAAACAACCTCGGCCTTGTGTTCCCCACTCGCCTCCATTGGCACCACTCCACCTGCAGCAAGATGTGGTTAAAATCACAAGCATTCAAAGAAAACATACAAGTAAAAGGCAATGAAACTCACCTCAGCTGGGTTCAAGCGGCGAAAAATCCTCCTCGGCTGTTGAAGTCCGCCAGTCCAAGACGGAGTGTCTCGGGGTATCCACCGCATCATCACAGGCCACCGAGCAGGCAGTGCATGGGGAGACAACCTGGGCACCAAGCCCATGCGTGGAAAGTACTCATACGCCCAGAACTGCAATTACAGCTTACAGGATCAGCCAACAGAGGTAAATCAAATACAGACAAAGCGATAAAAGTCAAAGAAAATTACCTCGAGCACTCTCCAACAGCCAGCCAGTGCAGGAACTGTAGCTCCATCCAATTGACGACATCACATCCTCATAGAATGCACTAGAGCAGCATAGCCAAATCCGCCCAGTCATAGGAGGAAACAGTAGAAAGGTCCTCTAGAATAGAGAGAAAGCGGAGCTAAACTCTACTCCCCGTGCCCTTATCAGGACACAACACTATGCAAAGCATCACTAGGATAAAGATCCTAGCTGACTGCTCATCTATGGTACCTGCTAACTCCAGTCCATCCATGAGCACGCTCTGCGATGCCTTGTTGTTTATGCTCTCGGCTCGCATACGAAAAGCAATCGTGCCTAGCCACTCATCTAAGTGCAGATCAGAAAGCTTGATCTCATTATCCAAAGGGACAAGCTTGTCAGTGAAAGCAAGCCCTGTCAGCATGGCAAAGTCATATGGGGTCAAAGCCATTTCCTCCCACGGGAAGTGAAAGGTGTTCGTGGTGTCCCAAAACCAATCCATCAAACCGAACACCGGAATATTGGGAGCAAGCTGGCTGGTCTCATTGAGGATGAAGTCCTGAAAGCCGCATCGGCCTAGGATGTCCATTACTCCTTCGCGACGCTCAAAGAACTCCCTCCGTAATAGATCGCCGACTGTGTGAGAAGTTCCGTACATCCGAGTACGATAGTCACACTTCACAAGGGATGACACAAGTATTAGCACACAAGACAAAACAAAAGGTAACTAGACAAGTGAAAACAACATACCCGTCCATTCTTCAGACGAGTGAAGATGTGGTAATCAGGGAAGCAACATAGCTCATACTTGTCCCAATTGGTCACTTTCCATCTCTGACGGGAATTGCGCACCTGTTTCCCTCTTCGGATAGGCATGCTACAAGCAAAATAGAGCAAATATTCAGAAAACAAATGGGCAGCATAACGGCTAAAAATAGACATCTTGCATACAAAAAAAGGCCCTCCATGGCCTTATAGTTACTCAACACAACCATGGTCGAATGAAATGTACAATTTCCTAGCAATCGGAACAATATGCAAGCAACTAAGGGTGAGAAAGAGCACTTCTTCTCCCCAGTGAATGTACATGGCTAACGGAATGCACAATTCTACTCACAAACTCTATATACAACGAGGATTTTAAGAAGGTGTATACATTCGCTCATACGCCATAATCCCCAATTAAGCAAGCAATCACCATTAACAAGCACTTTTCCCAGCTTTAAGCTATTTACAATGGTGAAATTATACATGGGCATTCACATTGTTGTAAATAAGCATGAAAAGATTTATTCTATCATCAACAAGCAAGAATAAGCAAGGCTTATGCATAGTTCAACAAGACATTGGCATGGCAGGCTACTATTCATCATCTTCTTCAAGTAGTAAGCTTACAATGGCATAACTCATTCAAATTTGCAACAAATTTGATGAAACAAGTTGCAAAAGACTCACATAAGCATGAATAAGCCAAAGCATTCAACAATTTCAAACAGACACAAGCAAGGGAGAAAGGCCCAATTCAATTACACAAATTGACAAGCATATTCAATTGACATGATTTTGAATATTAAATTGCAACTTACAAGTGAATTTCAAGTTTGGAGTAATCAACTTACTTGAATTTGGGATTTGATGAGCAAAAGAGACCTTTCCAAGCAATTCCAAGATGCAACAATGGACATTAGAGAGAGTTTGCAATAAACAAAGCAAAGAGCAAATGGCAAAAGAAGCAAAAGTGCCAAAATGAGGCAAGATTTTCGGCCAAAAAGACCGAAATACTGGGCGTAATTGCGCCCAATTTTGTGTAATTTTGGCTCGATTTTCAAGCCTTTTCTCGTGGGCCCACTTGTGTACGCGCGAAGCCCGTTGCGTTCAAATGTCGTTGGTACTTCTCAGGAATTCCAACCAACTTTCAAAGTCATGTACAATGACCAAAATGCCCCGAAGGAAGCATAATGGGCCCGAAAGTCACAAAAGTACACCTACAGAGCTACGTGAAGCCGTAAGCGAATGCAAAGTCACAACGATTAATAGCCATGATTAAGTAAAGATCGAAAGCATATCAAAGTTAAAGCACAGATTCCCAGTCAAAGTTGCATCATCCTCGCAAAAGCCAAGCGTTTGCCAGATTGTGCGTACACCATACAAGCATTTACAAAAAGACATTACTATACGCAATCATGGCTATACGCGACGTTACCTCAATATTGATATTCCCGGACGAATAGCCTAGATGGGATAAAGCAGATCAGAGCATGCACCAACAAAAAGACATTGTTATACGCTATCGTGGCTATACGCGACGTTACCTCCATTTTAGTTCTCTCGAACGACTAGCCGAGATGGGATACTGCAGATCAAGCACGTACTAGCAAAAAGACATCCGCTATACGCGCTCGTGGCTATACCCAACGTTATCATCATTTTAATCTTCCCAAACGACTAGCCCAGATGGGATAAAACAGATTAAGCAAGCACCAAGTCCAAACGGAGGCATCGATACGTACACCATTTCATTTTCCCCAAACGAGTCCAAACGGAAGCATCGATACGGACACCGTAGTAATTCCCCATGAAGTCCTAACGGAGGCATGGGAGTGGACATTGAGATAGAAGTTCCCTAGGAAGTCCTAACAAAAGTATTGAGGCGGACAACTTGTTAGCAGAAGATCACCAGTGAATCAGAACCATAGGTGAAGATACCATTAGTTCTCACAAAAATCCCAGTTGAATTAGAACCATAGGTGGAAATCCTCTCAAAAGATCGCCAGTGGAAGCAGAACCATAGGCAGAAGCATGGAGCCCCGGTGGAATAAAAACCATAGGTAGAGACGTAAGCAAAAGCATTACCAACAGCGACGAGCAAGCAAGCAACAAGCAACCGCAGGTGGAGGTAAAACTAACGCATTTGTTTTGCAGGTACCGGGTACTTTGGCTTTCGTTTTACGAGATTTTACTCTCTACAAACTCAGCAAAATTGGGTGCTTCTTTAGATACCTACATTTGTCCCTAGCCCAAAACGGCCAATTGATAAGACACCCCTCGCAACACACAAGTCAAATAGAAAGACCTAGGACCTTGACAAGCCCTAAAAAAGGCAAATTCCTTTACACCTAGGACCTCTTCTAGGTATTTAGCACCTCAAAAATGAGTTTTAATTTTCAAATAATTTTAACTTATTTTTAAACAATTTTATAGAATTTTTCGGATTTTTTCTAAATTTTTCTAAGCATTTTTGGCAATTTTTAGAATTTTCGGCAATTTAATTAATTTTACGATAATTAATTACATTATGAAAACATTTCATGAAGTTTTAACATAACACACTATTTTTCACAAGGAATTTTTACATATTTTTTCCATAATTTTCCGATTTATGGTTTAATATTTACAAATTTCTTAAGCAAAAACGAGCAAAGCGGGCCATCTCGGGATATTTTGCCTCGAGACAAGCGTCCTGAGGAAGCCAAATATCCCGAGAATCAAAATAAAATTAGTTGCAATAGTATAAAATCACACGTATATTTATATGATCTTATCTCGATTTTATTTCATTACGATCTCACTATTCGAGGCAAGGTGAATCGGCCAAATATCTCGAAAATCGCAATAAAATCAGCTGCAATCGTATAAAATCACGCGTATATTTTATATGATTTTATCTCGATTTTATTTCTTTACCATCTCGCTATTCAAGGCAAGGCAAATCGGCCAAAAATTTGGTAAGTGCTGGGCGCAATTGCGCCCAGCTTTGGGCGTAATTATGCCCATGACTTACCTCTTTTTGGCCGATTTCGACTCTTGCCTAAAAATATGGACCCCCTCTTTCATTTACACGGACTTTTCTTATGTTTAGACTTTAATCTCTCTCTCTCACTCGTCCAAGTCTCTCTCACTCTAATACTCTCTCACTCTAACACATTTAAATACTCTTTCGCATTAGATCTAGGAGGTTTTCAAAGGTTCTAAAGGTTCGCCAAGGGTACCTGAGGGTCCGAAGCTACGTCCTTGTTCTTCGACATCGTGTTGCGAGGTAGGTTTGAGGCCAACGTCTCAATTCTAAACCCTCTTTTGCATGCTTGTTTAGAAATTTGACTTTCTAGGTAATTTGCATGTAATACTGATTAACAAACAATTTGACATTTCAAATTAAAAGCACCCTTAAGGTATAACTTTAAATTCCTCGTACGAGTGCTTGAATGCTTGTCTCACACCCATAATATGCTTAAACAAAGACCTGCAAATTTTGTGTTTCACGCCTAATAAGATAACTATGGAAAACCGGCATTAGCCTCCTGAAATACGGAATTAACAACACTTGCCACTACAAACTATACACTATTTGCATAGTCTTCTGTGCACTACTTCACCCTTACCCTTGTCCCCGAATCCAGACCTTTGGTGCACTACCCGACATGAAGTCCTTCGCCTTGCTTTATGCAATTATAGGCAAGGCTTAAAACAGGTTCCACAACTTCCCAAAAGAAGTGCGGTGGCGACTTCCTCTACTTATTTAGAGTATAAACACACAACTCCAGGCATACTCACAATATGTAAAAGCAAGAATTCAATTCTACTAAACAAACCGAGCCGCCCTGAAATTGTACCCCCCGGAGCAGAGGGACCGAACCTAGTCCGGCCCGGTGACGCCCAGACGCCCGTACAGTTTTCTGTCAACTCCACTGGAGAATTCACTAAAGCTATTACCTTTAGTGTTGTGTGGGCAATACTCGAATTTTTATGCGATTTCAGTGTCCTAAAGACGGCATTGTGTTTCAGGCATCCTTCATTACACGGAACTTAGGTCGTTGGCACTGAGTTTCCGTTTTCTAGGCATCACGTCTCATATATGTGTGTTATAGACTTGAGAAAAGACCGGGGGGCTCGCTTAAGATTGGCGCTGGTGCACTACCTATGTAACCAACTCTTAAGCTTAATGCCCATCTCCACCATGACACGCGGCTACATGCACTTCAAAGCCGTAATGGTTTAGACCTGCTTTGATCATCACAGCGAGCAGGATGTGTTAAGGATCGTYGTGAGCCTAGTCATGGGACCCTTTTGGACACCCGGACTAACCCGTTCGATAACGTAGCAACTAACTCTAGGTGGCTGGAATTTTGTTCTTTCTTTTTCATATAGGGTTCATGCTAGCGTTACAACGTGCTACGTGCTTTTAGAATATGAACCCTAGCTTTGCATTCATAACAAACAAGTCATTGAGTCATGTAACAGTCCTCTTATAGCAAGGTGATCATTCCTTAGGCATCATAATGTCGAAGTGGTTGTAAACTASAATGATTAGCTGTTGCGTCTTTGTTGAGTCATACATTTGTAAACRGACGTCGAACCTTTGAACTTCGMCTTTTCAAAAAATAAAAAAACGRAAAAAAGAATAATGGCAAAAAAAGAGTGAAAAATGAAAATAAAAGGCGAAAGGAAAATTTTCGACGTTTATGCACTTTTACATTTTTGAGTCAGTCGATAGGCAAGGGAATRATCACCCCTAAGACATGCATTGCATCACAGGTTGATTTGACAAAGAACTTAACTTTTGGTCCATGTGCAAGCAGGCTAAGCACCAACGATTGAGCTCGTAGACACAGGGTTCGTTCCACGGTTCTCAAGCAACACTCCATCAATCAACACAATTGCACTAATGGACACAGAAAACTCTCTCATCAACCAGGTTATGGCAAAGTTGGACTCATGCGACACTCGAATCACTAAGAAAGAATTCGACATACTCGAAGCTCTCATCGACAAAACCCCCGACACTCGRAAGCGTGATGAGCTCGAGTATAAGATGTTGAATGACCGAATCGCTGGCCTTGACAGACTTATCACCGAGTGGGTCAATKTAATTGACCCTCTCTCCACACGAATGCACTCTCTTAGGGAGGAATTTGAAGCACTCAAAGCAAGTAACAAGCGCAAGCCTTGCTCAGACTCCGAGGCTCCCAACCTCAACCATTCAATCCAGCTTGACAATTCTACAACAATCCCATTCACCGAATAGAGACCCACAAAAATCTGCAAAGGCAACGGACATACCACCGAAGA
>SNQN01002275.1:34487-61940 GCA_008642245.1 Bassia scoparia | reverse complement strand
AGTAGTTATTTATTACTATAATAATTCAATTTTTTTATCTAATAAATCATGCCTCTAATCTTCTTTGTAGAAATGGCCATTTCATTTTAAGTGGTGGAAAGCAGTTGAAGAAGCTTTCTCTTTTTTTCTCTTCCTTTTTATCTTCATCATGCCACAAAACATCTAGTAGAATAAAGTTGTGTGATAGGAATATATTGATTTTATGCGAAAAGGTCCATATTGGACGAAAAAAACTTCTAAAATTCTTACAAAAGGATAACTATTTAATTTGTACCATATCCTAACATTATATCAATAAATAAGTTCGATAGTATAAAATATTGCATAAACAATACTTTCTAAAATAAAATAATACGCTGTGATTTTATGATAAAACCAACTTCTAATATGTTACGATAACATAATGAAAATTTCACCGGTCTCATTTATCTAATTTTATATGTGCTAATGCGTCTCATTTTATGATAAGAGTGATGAAATTTATATTCTTATTAATATGGAGTATCTAATTTCTATACATATTAAGTACTAAGAGAAAATGTTTGCATTTAGGTTTTTAGTGAAAGATGAAAGATGATCATTAATAAATGTAAGCTATTATAGGTTACAAATACTATATGACAGAAAAATTCCAATGATATATAATATATATATATTATAAATAATAAATATAATATTATATATATATATATATATATAATATATATAATATATCATATATATATATATTTAAATTTATATATTATATATAATATTATCAAGCAAGGGGAGCATGGTGTCCCTATAAAATTAACTAGGTCTTATGATTGACTATTTTAAAAATATATATTAAAATCAAATATAGCTATAAAACGTAACACTAAAAATGGAAATAATGTTCATCACAAGTGAATGCATTTACCAACAAAATAAATTAAAATAACATAAATTAATTTTATCAATTAATACACAATGAAGTACTCTTTATTACATAAAACAAATAATATCAAGTTCAATCATTCAAAGACAAATACGAAGATTCTAAAACATATATAACAAACTCAAAGTAATCATAAGGAAACTATACTTATCTCATAAAATTCAAACAAATGAAGGTAACCGATTATTTTTTTCAATATGGCTAATCATAAGCATTCAACTCTTCAAAATAATTCATCCAATTATTAAATACAAAAGAAAAGAAAATTTGGGTGGAGACCTAAGCACAACGACACAAGCAGACAATGTAACGAGAAATTAAAAATGTTTAACATTTAATTTTTTACTTTTAGCAATAATGCAAAAAAAAAGAAAAAATTATCGCATAAAAAATATCAAGCACGCATCGCGTGCATCAAAACTAGTATAATATTAAATAAGAAAACTAAGTACGAGTACATAAATTAGAATATAAATGAGCAAATGATAAGAGATAAACATTTTTAATAGGAATTAAAATCAGTCAATAACTAACATTGGTGAGACCGATAGTTTTCGAATGTCATAAACGGTGTTGTAATAACCTTTAATTTTCTAGTAAAGACGAAAAAACTCATAATGATTGCCACCAACACATCTCTTGATAATATGGTTAGATGAAATAATTCGACAAAAATATAGGAACAATACTATGACAAGAAGATCTACAACAACGTAATCTCTTGAAAAAGAACTTAAAGAGTAAATCCAAAGGAGGCATTTGACAAATCTTTTTCTCCGGTTATTTGGAGTCGTCAAGGGTATATAGTAATTGGTCATTGAAAGGTTCCTTCACAACTGTTAGTTCAGCTGGATGTAACACTAATATATTGTTGTTTGCTAACAGAAAGTGAAATGACTCATCTACAAATAAAACTGTCAATACTTAGTACTCAATAAGCACTATTAGAACTGTTATCCAATGATAATGGGTTAATATGGTAGAATAGTACCATTATTGAACTTCTAGTCCATTAGAATTAGACTGCAGATACTAATTGTTAGGAGTGTTATATGGATCCAAAATTGGTTGTTAATGTTTGAATGTCCAATGTGAAACTCCCTCCGTTCCTAAATGTTGTATACATTTGGAATCTTGACACTATTCACAACATGAGAGAATCTTCTAAATTTTTCTTAATATACAAATATAYTCATGTGAGATCTTGTTTGATTCGTATCGATGAGTACTACAAGAATATATAATTTTTATATTTCTTGATAATATATAGTTGAAGATATGATCAAAATAAAATATGCATTGATATGCGTGCTAAACTGAAATGGATAGAACATTTAGAAACAYATGGAGTAATACGATGTATTAACAAATAATTCTAGAAAAGACCTAGTAACAGAAGCAAGTCACATCTTTGATTAAGATTTGTAACATGCATGGGTGTCCAATATCGCGTTGCTCACGAGCCCAATAACATCAACGGATTCTCACCCAACAAGGGCCCACACATATTGGGCCCATATTAATTTATTTTTCAAATATTCCTTAAAATAATTAATACGGCAAAAACTAACAAAGATCCCGGTACGAATATTAAAGTGAAGCAAACATTTATTACACAAATCGACGTATAATTTTAACATGCAATCCTAGATTTGAATAATTATAGAAAATATACTACATGTTGAACTAACATTCAGGAGTAGTGAGAGTGAGAGATAGTTCATACAGTTAAAGTATCTCTCGGACGGTTACTGGACAACGGGAGATCATGGCGGTCAGTTTGCATTCCTGACCTTATTCCCTCTAAGCACAAAAATAAAAACAAAAATACAATATTGCTAACGGAGCCCTAAGATATTAGAAAAATACTAAATATATTTCTTAAAATAGTAGTATAATAATACTCCGTAATGAAATGCATTCTAAAACTATTGTTAAAAAAAGGTGTAATCAATGTTTATTTTCATTTATTATTTCCATTTTTATTATTTTATTTAACGTTCAGGATGCTGGTTAGCTTTTGTCGTGAAAAATAAAATATTAAGGTCAAAACGAGGAGTGGGCACGTGGGCAAGCAAGTAGTTGTAGAAGTAGAATAATACACAAGTAATGTTGTGTTTCAGTTGTGGAAGCAAATTAAAAGTGTATTGGTATTCGTATTGGTATTGCAAGTCCAAACTTGGTGCATAGTCGGTATCCGAAGAAATGTCTCATTTGGCAAAGATTGGCCAAGTGGATTTTTACAAACAGTTTCTCATCTAATTATTAGGTGAGCTTATCGTATGTGATGATCATCTCATTTTTATTTTTTGGTACTATTATGAGGGGTTTTCATCGCTTTTGACAAGTGGATTAATTTCTCGRAGGAGTTTACATGGACACCTCGATTGGCAGCATTCTCCCAACTAGAATTTTTTCTATTCACAAGGCTCAAACTCGAGACCTTGGTTAAGAAGCTTGAAACCCTTAACCAGTCAAGCCAACTCTAGTTGGTTATGATAATATCATATTGGATCAATCAAGTCCTTAGTTATGTGAATAATTCTTCTTATTAAGTAAAAGGTAGCAATTATGTGGACTAATAATTAATGTAATGTGTTACATACTTGTGACTTCGAGGTGGTACAGCTTATACTGATTGAGTTTCCATCGTGTTTGAAGAAAATGGAAGTATTGTGATGAGTTGTACGTACTCAAGTGATTTGATAATGTTAGTTGTACTTCGTATGTTTAAGTCTAGTTCTTTTGGGTTGAACTTAGTTGAATTAGCTAAAGCTAGCTAAAGTTAGCTGAATTGGATCGAAGTAGGGTTAACTAAACTTGCCTGAAGTGGGTTGAATTGGATTAAACTAAATTGAAGCAAAATGAAGTTAGCTGAGGTGCTTGAAATAAAAGAGAGATGAAGTAGTTCAAACAGAACATAGTTTTTTTTTTGAAAGATTAAAGTAGACTAAATTGAATTGAAATTGACTGAACTAAAGTTGGTTGAGTCGGTTAAAATTGACTGAACTGAAAATACCATAAAAATTAGGGAAATTCCCGTTGGTAACCATGTATTTTAATCAAATCCCTTTGGTAACCATGGAAAATTTTTAATCCCAATTATAACCTTATTAGTGTTTAAATATCCTAAACGTGACCTTTTAGCCTTAATTTCTGTTAAATGGGGTGATTTACCCGTTAAGTGGGGATTATTAGGTTTAACTATGGTTTGACCTTGGTTAATCATTTTTCCCTCAAACCTCACGTTCATAAATGCTCTCTTACTTCAAACGATCACTAACACTGCACTATTCATCTTCCAACTTCCCTTTTTTCGAATTCTTAAATTTGTCTCACTACTGCATTAAGTGTCTCAGCAATGATTGTTCAACTTCTGCTTTCATCATCTTCTTCGTAGGTATGTTTTCTGATCCATGTTTTTTTTTAATTTTGACATGCACTTTTTATTGAATTTCTTTGAATGTTATGTTTTTGTCGAATATAGCCCTAAATTGCTGATTATTTTCTTGTTGTTTGTCATTGTATTCGCATGAATTATGTTTTTTTTTATTTTTAATTATTGTATGTTGTTTTACTGTTTTGAATTTCTTAGTTAATTTTCTTTGTGGTCATTGCAATATGGTTGTGTATTAGTTGATGAATTATTGCATACTTTGTTTAGTTTTGAAATGGGGATAATAGTGTTGAGATTCATGACTTGGGTGATGATTACAGATGTTGTTTGAGTGATGTTGACAAATATCTCATTGATGTTGTGTGTGAGTATCTCGACAATGCTGAGAAACAAAAAGGAGATCCCTAAGAACCCTGGACTTTCTTATGTTTTTAAATGAAGCATGTTCTTCACCACTGACATTGGCTTTTGAAAATGTTTCAGACTTAATAGTATTGCTTGATATGTTGGTGTCCAGTCGTTCTAAACCACCAAAGTGAATGAACTGTACTAGCGGTTAGAGAGTCAAGATAAAGAATTTGTGGATGAACAAACCAACTACTGAAAAAGTATCTCAGTTGAATTCATGTCAACTAGAAGGAGCCCTAGTTTTGTAATGTTCCATTCAGAGTGAGTTGTCAACAGCCTGTTTTGACCCAAGAAAACTCATCCCTGTGGAACGCACAAACTATCCTACACCATTTGAGCCAATTGGTATCAACCAACATTCTCAAGTTGACAATCCTACACCATTTGAGCCCTTCCTGTTGACATGACAGCTTATTTTTGACAATGTGAGTAGCGGAGCACCAAGTTAACTGTGCAAAGAATAATGTGTGGCAGGGGTGGGAGTAGAATGAAGGCAAAGGGTGTCGAGTGTAGAGGCAGGACAATATCCCATTGAATTGCTGAATACCTGAAACACAACCCACACAACCAGTGTTATAAGGAAAAGCCCCCGACATACACAACTACAGACAAGAGTACCGTGAATGAGATTGAACCAAATCCTGCAGAAGAACAACATTCAGATCAGCCGTATACAAATGCACAAGACAATCCTAAGGCTTCTACATTTATAAGAAAGAGTCCAAAAACCATCTAGAGAAAAGCACTTGGAAAACAACAGCACTTCAAACTTGAGTAGTCAACGTTTAATCACCATTGGATTTGAATCTGAACATAATGCTGATGATGTGAGATGAGAGGATTTCACACAGTCATGATACTAGTAACTGATAACAGTCTCTGAATGAAGAATCCGGGATAAATGGAGAAATCCTAGGTGCGTGGAGTGAGTCAATTCCCATATTCATGCTCATATGACCATATGATCTATGTGTGAGAGAATGATTCTGTTGACAATAACTATTGTGAGTTGTTCACAATGGTTTTACAATGAATGGGACGATAGAGTGAAAGGCCATGGCAGATTTACACAGACATAACTGTGACATGGTGAGGGATTTTCGTATCCCAGAAAAAGGATTCTCAATTGTGTTGAGAAGGCAAAACACTATTTAACACTGTGAATGCAGTGATGAAAAATGCAGTGGAGGTTGCATATCAAACTTATGATGGGGTCACGTTGGGCAATCAGACAATCATGGGCCGAGCAATTTTTGACTTGAGACAAATAACATATGGTGATGCAAAATGCATCTGATTACTGCTGAACATTGCACTAACAATTGATCCCTGGATGCAGCATTAAATGAGCTACTGTGGTCAAGATTTGGTGTTCAAATGCTGCAGTCAAATATTATAGAGCAAAGGGGATTAGCACTAAAAGAAATTCATGAGGGCATGACATTCTTACTCATATCTGGCCTGTATTGTGAATTTGAAGTCTAAACCCTAATTCTTTGCTCATTGCTCATGATCCAATAAACCATCCAGAAGCACCCTGGATCAGTATGTCATATTCAAGGATGCAGAGATGGTGTTTTAGAGGATGTAGAGGGTTAATCGGAGTGGATGTACTTCCTGAAAGGGATTTGGTGGTGTATCTCTCTTGCAGTTGCATTTGGATGCAACAATGAGATGTCCATTGGCTGGGAATAGTTCATCTGAAGATGATGATCATGGGTTTCGTTTATTTGGCATTTGAAAAACACATGTCCAAACTCAAGGGAAATAAGTGGTAGCATAATACTCTGATAGGCACAAGTAATTTTTAACTTTTTTGTTTCGAATTATTCATTAATTGTTGTTTGTATGTTATAATGTTTTAAAATGTGTGTTTGCTCTAACAAGCACTTAGAGAGTTTGCTGGCCAGAATTGGTCGTAGATTTTGTGCAAGCATTTGGCGCAAACTGGAAGAGGTTTATCCAGACAAAGATGTTTCAATTGTTGCTTCAGGCTGTGCACATCTGCTTTCAGCTTCAAGAAAGCAATGGAGCAATGAAAGAATCCACTTCTGCTCTGTTTGCTAGCAAACTTAGGAGATCAATCTCTTTGCGAAGCACAGTTTGACACTTCCATAAACGTTGATGTAACAAGATACTTTGTGAGTCTTTCAACTCAACACTGGCATGAAAGACTAAGGCCCCTTGATGACTCTTCTAGAAGGTAATGTGTGTGATATTCAGTTTTTCTTTGCTTTTATTTTACATCACTGATTCATGTTCAATGTAATTACTAGGTAAAGAGAGTACACATGGTCAGAACTGCACAAGAAGGGAAATGTGTGAAAAATGGGAAAGAAAGATCTTTGTCAATGTAGTGATGAAGATCGAGTCACTATGCATTGACTCTAGGACCTGTAGGGCTTATGTTTCTCGGAAGAGTATGAGTTGTAGATGAAAATCTACCTACCTGTCAGCTAAACAATTGGACTCCATGCACTATGCAGTTAATGACCATGCACATGAATGAGAGCTATTCGTATGGCAGGTTTGGATCCACACAAGTTGTTAACTAATGTATCAGTCCACAGTATAAGCAGCCTTATGGTTTCTTCTATTAAGTCCATTCCTGATATGGATCAATGCTGAGTTAGAGATGTCTAAGATCGAACCCCAGTGTCAAAGAACGGTAACCAGTGAGGAACAGAAGAAGATTAGAGAAGAAATAGAAAGGAAAAAGAAGTAAACTGTCAAATGTGCCAATTGAACTTTGGCCACACACACTTGGTGTCGAGTTGTTGACTAGAAGAGAAAAACACAAGCAAAGAAAGAAAATCCACAACAACTGTTAAGAAAGGGAACAAAACACCAGTTGCAAGGCTAAGAAGATAGAGCATCCACAACGTGCATCAGCAACTAAGAGAGAAGGCCAACAACAACAACTAAGGAACAAAAACATAAGCTAAATAAGAGGCTGTGTTTTGATAGGTGTAATTGGAACATAAGACTATTTACTATAATTCATGTTTTAGTTTACTGAGTATGTAACTTACTTATATTGAGTTTAATTTCATTGGATGTATTTTTGGATTTGAAGTTCATATTTTTGTCCGTATTATGGTTTTCTTGCCAATTATGTAAGCTTGGTTGTTTTACTGTCAAGTTACAATTACTGAGTGTACATGTTATATTAATTACTGAGCGTTATACTTGAAGTTTTAATATTATAGTGCAAACAAGAAACTGCATTGAATTTACCACAACTCAACTCAAGTTCATCTCATTCATAATATTGCCAAATAGGATTCAAGAAGATCTCCCAAACCAATTTACAATCGTAAATCAATTTGAAAAATACACAGCAAACCCAAAAAAAAATCCTAATTTCACTCCCATTTAATACAAAACCATCCTCTTCAACCACATTCATAAGAAACATCATCCTCCACCAACGGATACAATTGCTGCCAATGTCGTTACAATTGTTGAAATTAATGCCTTTGCTGATAATTCAGTTAAATTGCCGAAAATGGTAAACCACCAAAATCATGTTAAATTTTGAGAAAAAGCATTTGATGAAGAAGAAGAGAGAAAACGAAGAAAGAACGAAGAAGAAGACATAAAGAAGATGAACGGTTCAGTTGAATAAGTCAGCTATTAAAGAATAATAAAGATTAACCAAGCGAAATCATAGTAAACTAATAATCCCTTAAGGTAATCACCCCATTACGAATTGGCTAAGTCGGACGTTTAGGATATTAATACACTAAATAATTATAATTGAGATAAAAAATTTTCCCTGTTTTACAAAGGGATTTGATTAAAATACATGGTTACAACGAATTTCCCTAAAAATAAGCCCAAAAACAAGACCTATTTTAATATTTCAGTTCACTTTAGATAAATATCTTACCCTTGTATGTTGTATCTTATATGAATTATTATCATAAATTCTACACTTGAAGTCATGAAGGAAGATGTTATTGTAGAGTCATCATGTCATAGTAAATTGGTTTTTCTAATTGTCTATAGTGAAAGTTGATCAAACCTATTATATTAAAGAGGGTATATATACTTCAATTTATAGCTTAGAACATTTCATTTAAAGTAAACCAAACAGAAACATTTCATTTTTAGTTGCTTATCCTTCACGGAGCTTAGTCCGACTACATCCGGATTCGACTCTCAGGCTGCAACCATAGCTATGTGGGTGAGTCTCCAACAAAAGTTCGCATACAGTGAGGCTCGAACTCGAGACCTCCGTTAAACGAATCAGTTGCTTCCACTTGAGCCAACCCTTGTGTAGAGTACATTGGTTGTTCACCCTAATGTCAAATATTCTTTATAATTATTGAGTAGCATTAGGTGACATGAGAGAGAAGAAAATTTGTGAAACATTATTAAAATAAAAAATTAAAACATTTTAATGACCAATACTATATACATTAATACTCGACACTATTGATTTGAACACTTATCAAATAAACCATCAAAATATACAATTCTTCTTGACTCTTTTCTGATCTTCCTTTGAGATGCTTTAATTAGTCTTTCATCTTCTTTGTTAATTCTTTCATTTATTTGGGTGCTTTTTCTTTTTTTCTTTTTCTAAATAAAGTATGGTTATTAAAATAAATATTCATAGAGGCGTGTTCAAATAGTAGCGGTGGGAGTAGCATTTAGCGTATTGTCGATAGATAAGTACGGTGGCTGAAAATGCTAGTAGGTAGCGTAGCAGAAAGATAAAATATTAGATATCTAATATGAGTGTTCGTAATGGTAACAATGTATTTATTATAGAAAAAATTAATTACCATGTAATTTTTAGTCTTATAGAGCAAAACGCTAAAATGTTATATAACTAGCATTGAAAAAGTACATTTGAAACTAACCATAGCTACCTTGTGAATAGTATAAAATTAACATGTAGCTTTTAAGTTAGTCAAAAAATGCTAAAAATTACCCCAAACACACCTAATTTAATTCACTTTAAAGCGATTTTTGGATAAACTAACTAAATACATTCCTTTTCTCAAGTCAAATAAAGTTCTCAAAAAGGACAATTTAAACCTTCTTAAGTAGAGATAAATTCTAAGTATGCAAGTGCTTATTATAAATTCCTTTCTTGAAAAAAGCTTATTACATGCAATATGATGCACCAAAAACAGTAATAATCTTTCAATAAAACTAAGAAAAGTGAGACTAAATTAGGATCACAACAAGAAACTACTATGATAACCTACATGATAGTTTAATATAACCCTTCGTCCATATGTTTATGTTGTTGTCTACTTTGCTTTTGCTCCAATATACTATTTCAAGTATATGAAATTTACTATGTATTCATTTGATTATAAATTAAATATGGTAATGTTGAAATCGTATTTGATTCGTCTTAAATACCACATTATTAATGTTCAAACATTACATTTCTAGCTACTATACACTATAGATATTCATTATATAAAATAATGTGCATTGTCAACATGAATTTTGACGACTCACAAAACATTATGGAAGAGATGGGGTATGATTTTTATCGGTAATGCATGACATTAGAATGTAGAGAATGAAAGTACTAGTGAAAAAGTGATTTGAATGATTAAAAGTCTATTAAAAGCACAATGCTACTAAAGATTGGTCAACAATTGATAACTACAAATCACAAAAATAATCAAGAATGAACCGAATTATCTTATCATCACATATATAAACACGAGTCCACCATTTCAACTATTATTCTTGCTTGGGTTTCACTTATTATTATCTCAAACTAACCCACCTTTTTATTCATTATTCTTTTTTTTATTGGTGCAAAGAAATTCCAAAGTCATCATTGTTTTGACCCGTTATGGCGATATATGCATTTTCATTGAGCTAGGTTAACCAACTCTAAACGATAACAATATAATCAATGAATTTAAGTCAAGTCTTCTAGT
Organism: Bassia scoparia; assembly: GCA_008642245.1. Classification (NCBI taxonomy): domain Eukaryota; kingdom Viridiplantae; phylum Streptophyta; class Magnoliopsida; order Caryophyllales; family Amaranthaceae; genus Bassia; species Bassia scoparia. Next base: position 51,298 of record SNQN01002275.1, on the reverse strand, counting down.
GTTCTAAGAGATATTTAATTAATTGATCAAAGGATAAGGAGTAATTTTGCCTTTATCATTCATGTAGAGTTAGCCCTTTTTCATAGTACTTAATTTTATGTATTTTAATTTATGTTCATTCAATTCAATTTAGGTAAATTCATCCTTCAATTCAGGTCGATCTAGTTCAATCCAAAGAAGCAACACTTGAATCCCAAAAACTTTGTTCTAATGACTAATTTGAAGTAAAAAAAAATGACATGAATAATGTGAACTTGATTGAGTTGAAGTAAATTTGAAATCATTCATTAACAATACAAGCAAAGTTGAAAATCTTAAAACTCTTAATTGCATTGAATTGTTTTATTGTATAAAATGGAAATGAAAAGTCTATTGGGCTTAAAATGTAGACGTGCCACATGTTTCTCAACTTAACACCACAACATTTCACATTTTAGAGGAAGGCTGGGGATATTTTGAACCCTTCTTTTCACGGAGCTTTGTTCATGTCAAAGGACCATCTCAAAAAGTTATTATGCTAATAAATGAGACCATAATAGTTCTACATGTATATTTATTACAATTAAAATCAATTTAAGCCTAACTTGACCTATATTTACTGATTCTCAAATAAATCCATTTTTACTAGAATCTAAGTCCATATTACAAGTGAACTACCTACTACCCTCGACTAACATCTCGGTGACCATAATAGGTTACAGATGGTTATCAGAGCCAAGGCCCGATTCCGGTGTTCTGCCGTGCCTTCAGGACGCAGGCTCCCTTTCAAGGGTTGTGACAGGGAACAGGTTCCATCCCACATCGGAATGAGGAGAACGAATCTACTATAATAGAGTAGATGATACCCTAACCTTGTAGAGCCTTTTGGTGGGTAACAAGCCCACACCAAAAGCAAATCCTTGCGGCTAGGCCAAGAGGCATAACTACTAGTGGGCTACTTTCACACCAAGAGTAGTAGTTGTTACGCTTCTGCATCATCATCTTCATTTTATCTTTAGATCGTGTTAAATTGGAGAATAAGATGTCCACTGGTAGACTTCGAGTCCCACACTCACCACAGGAGACCTTCGTTGAAGGCCGAGATCTGAACACATCATGAAGCATAATAGTCACTCACCGAAAGGTAGGTGGAAGCCTGTTTGGTCTAGGATGCCATCTCTCAACGAAAGTCGTTATGAGCGGCCAGTAAAGAGATTCAAAGACACAAAAGGGGACTTGCAAAGCCCAGACTCACGAATGAAGCTGCTGCGATTGACGACTCAAATTTCGCATCCAATTCTTCTTGCTCGTAGCCAGAGTGTACTGTTATGACACTCAACACCTTTGGATGACTGCATTCCAAATCTCGAGCGCAACATGACCGCCGATGAAAGGAATCAAACTGATGTCATCAGGACCACGGGAACCGGACCAGCAGTGACACGCCCATCATTACCCTTCGCACCCTTTGCAGCCTTTCGAGCCTTTGGTTCGAGCCCTTCCCCAGCAACAAAATCGGCCTTTAGCCCTGAGCACCGCCACTGACCATTGTATCCGTCTCAAGCTGATGCTCAATTTCAGTTTCGAAGCTCAAACGTCGTCCTCCGCATCATCAATCAACTAGGTCCGTCATCGTCGTGGACTCTTGATTGTCACTGCCTTACCATTGTCGTACTGGACATATGCACTTTCGTCGCACATCTCGACCGGCCTGTCCCTCCGTACGGATGCAGATACGCCACGCGAACGCAGATGCGTGGACTAGAGTCATCCTACCGGGTTGACGCCTAAACAGTCCTTTCCAAACACCTGACGAGGAAGCCTGAATTAAAAAAACAAGTTTCGATACAAAGAACTGTCTAATTCTCAATTTGTTAAACATTAAAACGCTTAAATATATAATTAATATTATAAATCTAGGTTATATATTCATTTAATCTAATTCAAAATTTATTACCATTATAAACCTTAAAAATATTAATAATATGGTAATCAAAATTAACCAACAAATATGGTAATTTATTATAAATTATCATTATAAATTATCATAAATCATATACTTCAATTAATATATTATTATTATCACAATTCAATACACGTAAGATAATTTATCATAAATTATAAATTAATAAGTTTCAAATATAAACTTCAATTAAATAATTTTAATTTAGAAAATATAAACCGATACATAGATTTAAAAAATTTGTACAAAATATTTAAGCATGCAATTTCTAAAAAAAACTATTACACCAACATTGATAAATGCAAATTAAATAAAAAAATATAAAGCATGCAAAATAAAGATAAAATACAAAACATGCAAATTAAAAATATAATAAATAAAGAAATTAAATAAATATAAATTAAATAACATCAAAAACATGCAAATTAAGAATAATACATAAAACATGAAACAAAAAAATCAATAATTAACATGAATAATTATAGAATAATATAATTAAAAACAAAATAATAATTAATTATAATTTTTTTTTTAAAAAAAATGGTGACGTCGGGTTGGAAACCACCCAACCCTTGTATAGGCGCCACACACGTGGTTGGCGCCTGCCCTAGGCGTCCTAGCCATGTTCGTACGCCTAGCTAGTGTTTCGAACCATGGCTGGGACGCCATAGGGCAGCCCCAACCAGGTGTGGCGCCTATACAAGGCGTCACTAGTATAAAAAAAATTTTACGTACTCCTCCATGTTGAGGCTGCTCTGCCGCGCGCGTCGGCGTGGGGTCCACTTCACTCCTCCGTCCGTGATGGTCGACGCTGCCTCTTCGAATGAATGCGGTTGCGGCCTTCACCAACGACTCTTCGACTTTCCGGTGGGGTGGATTAGGGTTAGGTCCATGTTTGGTGGTTGTTGGTGAGAGAATGGTGTGATTGAAATTAGGATTTAGGAAGAATAGAGGGTAAAAAGAGAAGTCGATTGAAATATGGACTTTTATTCCAGTAAAAACCGGACTTTAAATATTTCCCTATTTGTAATATCGTCAAAACATGCATTTCGAATTTCAATTCATCTAATAACCTTCACTAAAAGCAATCTCCACCCCAAAATTTCCCTTCCAATGCACTATTAATTATTGCATAAAAAGTAAAAAAATATTAATGAGGTTAATAAATGTGTTGAGTAAAATTATACATTTATTAATCATATATAACTATAAAAAACATTTGTGAAAATAAAACCTTATTTTTAAATAATTAAATTTAAAAAATATAAAATTTTAATTTAGTTTAGAAAATTTTGTATTTTATTCAAAAATCGAGCATATGCTCGGGGATTATCTAGTTTGATATAATTTACCGATAAGCTAGAATACAATTTGCGCCCCAATAATTATTATCCTATGAAAAAGGCACCAAGGTTAATCCAAGGAGTTAATTAACTAAGCAAACTCAAATTTTTTGGGGTAACTWCTAGTCTATCTGGTGGGTGCATTAAAATTTCATATCTAATGATAATATTGTAATTATGGAAAAAATAAAGTTCCTTGATAATTACCACTATCAATGTAATAAATGTTTGATTAAAAAAATTCTTTTCATTTTAAGGCTCTTATACATATCATTTTTCCTTGAAAATAAAATTTATTTTCTCCATATTTAGAATATTACCATTGGATATAAGCAAATTTAGTGTATCTACATGATAGACTAGAATTTCCTATCAAAGGCGAATTACCATTTAAACGATGTAAGAATTCCAAATCATCAGATCAATTTCATGTTTTATACATCAAGTATGAAGTAAGAGTTGAAGTATATGATAAACGATTGTCATATACTCACACTAGATAATACCCACCCAAGCAAATGCTCGACTTTTAAATAAAATACGAAATACCGTAAATAAAATCAAAACTTTTTTTAATGTGATTATTTCATAATAATGTTTTACTTGTGAAAATAAATAGAATTATATATGTATGTCAATTAATAAATGTTTAAAGTTTTATCCAAAGTACGGAGTACAATTATTAACCTTAATTAAATGTTTTCTTATAATTTTTATGCAATAAATAATAATAATAATAATAATAATAATGATAATAATAATAATAATAATAATAATAATAATAATAATAATAATAATAAATATAATTAATAAAGTGGGGACGGGAGGGAAATTTGTGAGGGAAAATATGAAGGGGTGAAAATTGCTTTAGTATATGTTATTAGATAGATTTCTCACATAGTCTAATTTTCACAATAATATATTGGGAATCCTACAAACACATTTATTACATATATATATGCTTGACAAAAATGGTGGGTCACTAAAATGGAAACCAAACAAGTGAAGAAGGATATTCATTAAAATGGTGCTAAACACAAAAATAAGGGCCTAAGGTAGTAAGGTATTATAATGCCCGAATACAAATGATGTGCTTATTGAGATGAACCAATTCAAATAAAACCTCACAAGATTATATACGGTTGTTCTGTTTTTCTTATTTTTACTTATTTTCAGAAAAAATAAATTTAGTTAAGTTTAGATAAGAAAAGACAAGTTAAGTTCAGAAAAAATAAGTCGAAAAGAAGAAATTTATTATTTTTTCATCTCACCAAAATAATTAAAAAAAAGAGATAAGTTCAGTTCAGAAAAAATAAGTTGAAAAGAATAAACTTATTATTTTTTCCTCTCATAAAACAACTTTAAAAAAATTAAAATAAATTCTAATAAATTCAGATAAGTACAATTTAGTTGAATAGAACATACCCTATGTCTTCTATATAAGAAATACTTTAGAAAATTTTCTCTTCTTACATCAAACGTGTTTCAAATAAGTAAAACAATAGGGAATAATTGATTGGACAGATTGGATGGAGTGTCTTTAAACTTAAATTTTTTATAAGATGTGATAGAGTATATAATAACACATTTATGGTRCATAACCATTAGCTGAAARTTTTAGTTAAGATGGTCCGTTATGATGGTATTAGAGCCAACATGACACAAAAGATCACGAGTTCGAATTTATCCTCCGTCTCCCTTCTAAATGAAATTAGTTCGTGACGTATACATATATAGGGGCATGTGTTGCGTCCACGACACTTCAAGCCCAAAAAACGACCTTTCATGTGAGGGGAGTGATATAAAGTATATAACATATTTCTAGATCAAGATTAGCTTAAGCTAGTGATGGCAATGGACCGAATCCAGGCAAGGTCATCTAGGATCTAGATTCGGATTCATACCCAGATCCATCWGGGTCTTAATTTTTAGGACTCGGATCCAGATCTGTATGGATCCTACGGATCCGGATCCTAAATAGATCGTTTCTTAATTTTTTTACTTCAAATGAAAAACAATAAATATTGAACCAAATTTTGATTAAAAAGCCTAAAACAACATATATCTTCCTTACGTCTCCCATTATTCGTGAGTTTACAAGCAATCATACATGATTAAAGATTTAAGTCGTTTAATGTACGAGAAAAACAAAGTTTTAAAGACAAATATACTTTGATTTAGAGTATAATTAATTTTGGATCAAACTATNAGTTCGTGACGTATACATATATAGGGGCATGTGTTGCGTCCACGACACTTCAAGCCCAAAAAACGACCTTTCATGTGAGGGGAGTGATATAAAGTATATAACATATTTCTAGATCAAGATTAGCTTAAGCTAGTGATGGCAATGGACCGAATCCAGGCAAGGTCATCTAGGATCTAGATTCGGATTCATACCCAGATCCATCWGGGTCTTAATTTTTAGGACTCGGATCCAGATCTGTATGGATCCTACGGATCCGGATCCTAAATAGATCGTTTCTTAATTTTTTTACTTCAAATGAAAAACAATAAATATTGAACCAAATTTTGATTAAAAAGCCTAAAACAACATATATCTTCCTTACGTCTCCCATTATTCGTGAGTTTACAAGCAATCATACATGATTAAAGATTTAAGTCGTTTAATGTACGAGAAAAACAAAGTTTTAAAGACAAATATACTTTGATTTAGAGTATAATTAATTTTGGATCAAACTATATATCAAAATAATGGATTACTACATTCTTCAATAGTATTATTATTATCCAACATATTTTATATAWTTTTTTTAAAAAAAAGGGTAAACGGATCATGGATAMGGTRTTAGAGGAGGACCKMCTCCAYACCCYTTTTTTAAAAGTAGYATCCATATCCTACCCGACTCTATCAGAGCCCTAAATTTTAGGATCCAAATCCGTCAAAAATGGATCTGGATCCTCAAATCCGGYTAGTCRTTTACCCACTGCCATCTCTAACTTAAACTTTTGATTCAAATTAAATGATATGTTATCAAGATAGACTAACCATCGGATCATATCCATGCATTAGCTAAACCTAACAAGCGTAAGGAAATCAAAAGAGAGTGTCAATGGAGCGATCCTCATACTTGAATACTAATTCTCGCCCCACATTTCTTACGTTCGCCCCATTTTCAAGCGTAAATATTGTAATTAGAAGTAGATTTTATAGGATTTGCGTCTGGTTCAGATGTAGGTTCCATGGGACTTGCGACTGGATCAGACGCGAGTCCCATGAAACTCACGCAATACACAAAKYTAATMAAATAACAATGTCCATCATCATAATATAAAAAATTTAAGCRACTAATGTATGGAGAGAAAATTATAGTAGGACTGTAGGAGTACGTATTACATACTTAATCATTGTAATTAATGGGTTGAATGACAATGATACTCTAATACAGTGTAGTAATGTTCATTTAGCAATTAAGGGGAATTTAGTTTGGAATTGATCATGTGAACAACTGGAAATGTGGTGCATGGAAATTCTTTGAAAATGAAAAATTCTTGCTTAATTTGGTGGTATCTACTATCTAGTCTAGTCTCTAGAAAAAAAAAACAATCAAAAAATGAGAAGAGTGTTTTACGTTAGTTTACCAGCAGTCACGTCGTCCCGTGCATGAATTGAAGTTAAACCAGCTCAAACCACAAGCATGGAAAAAAAGGCATACCATGCATGAATAGAGAATTAGAGATATAAGAATTTCATCTGCTGCCTGTTTTCCGAGCAACACCGCACCTTAGTCATGCCTTCATTGCATCGACTCGATCGGATCGATCGATCTCAGTTATTCCCTTATTCRAAACAAGCGTTAGACTTAATACTTGCAAATCAGAGTATTAACACTAGGGTTTTCTCTCTATTGATGGGATGATATGAGAGACTAATGTTTTCTGCTATTGGGGATCATAACCCTATTTATAATAGAACCCTTGATCTKTAATCTGCTCATCATGCATTAGAAAAGACGCAACGGTCTCTACACATATAAAATTAAACTCATACTAGTAAAAGACGTAAATAGGCCTAATAGTAATATTGACTTAATTGGATCACTTTATTAGGGCCAAACTTTTAGATAGCAATTGAATACAATCATATCCGAATAGTCTACATATATATAATTGTATTTAGGTTCATATATTTCTAAAAATCAACCCAATATATAGACTTCATCAAGGAAATCTTGCTTGGACTAATAATTAAAGGGGAAAAAAATGACATACCAAAACGGGATGAAGTCACTAATCAATCAACGATCTTGCCTTTATTTTATAGGAAAATGTTAAACATAATCCAACCTTAACAAGTTTAAAATAAAAATTAAAAGTTTAGTGATCAATATAATTCAATTTATTTCAATTATTTCACTCAATCAAAACAAGTCGAACCAAACAGAGATCGAGTGAGCCTCGAAATACTATACATGATGACAACCTCGTAACAACCTTTTTAACTATCCACATTTTCTATAATTACAGTCTTCGTTTAAATCATGCTTTTTATACGTTGTATGTCAAAATAGATTTAACAAACTCAATATATAGTTTGATACTAAATCAAACAATTTCTAGAAACAGAGAAACGGTGTATGTGCTATAGTCCTATAGACCAAATCCAAAAGTCGAACACATCCTTTAATTGATTTTCTCGAATTCCTTCAAATAAAACCCAAAAAAYTATTAGAGAAGTAAAATCCCCAAAGTAGCCTTTTGTAGTAGAAAAATCTCCCCCGCCCAAAGGCCACGTAAAGCCATGACTTGGGACCAATTACACCAATAATGATGACCTCATCCTAGACTTTACTGACGTACGACATGACCCCAAATTTTTCCTCCCCCTCTTTTAACTTTCCTCACTAGCACAGGAGTATATATATATATATATATATATCTCTTATACACATCTAGATGTGTATAAGAGACAGGAGTATATATATATATATATATATATATACACACAACACACTTATATATGTCCATTACACGCACATCACTTCATCATCAAAGATCAAACCAACACACCACTTACTACGTACTACTAGCAAGTAGCAACCAACTTTATTACACTAGTATTTTAACCATCAAATTCATTTACTTCTCTTCTTAACTACCCAAAAAATAATGGAAGGAAGCAACAACAGTGAAATCAATGTGTCACAAGGAGGCCTGCCGGCATCAACAACACCGTCGCCGTGCTCGTCTCAGTCGCCCAACTCTCCTCCTCCTCCTTCCGTGCCTGCGTGCGGTGCTCCGGTTATAATGAGCCCGTGCGCGGCTTGTAAAATTCTCCGTCGTAGGTGCGCCGACAAATGTGTGTTGGCGCCCTACTTTCCTCCTACTGATCCTCTCAAATTCACCATTGCTCACAAGGTCTTTGGTGCTAGCAACATTATCAAGTTGCTCCAGGTACACATTTACTTTATATACTCCCTTCGTTCCTTAATGTTCTTGCCATTTATTAATGCAATGTTTCAAATGTCTGGTTTTTATTCTTTAATATTAATCATTGATAAAAAATTCTCACAATAAGGGAAGAAAGTGTGGATCCATCCCTTATTTTCATTCCTTAATGCATGCATATACTATAATGATTATATTTCTCATAAACATAATCAATAAAATGGCAATATTATTCTCATAATAATTCCTACTAAATTAACCTAATACTCCTTTTTTTTAAAAAAAAAAAAATTTGTAGAATATAACTAGGAGTACTATTGTAGTGGTTGTAGTGTTTTTAATAATATAATTATAATAATCATGGACTCATGGTTATCGTTTTTCAAATAAAAAAGGCATTTATTATATTTTGGAGTGAAATTGAGAATGTTGAAAAGTTGCATGGCATAAGACTAAGTAAAAATTATTCTTGGTCCTATAATTATTATACAAAAATTAAATTTGGGAGAATATATATTGTGGTCAATGTTGAATCTCATAAATTTACAATCACTATAAAAAAAAGTCAATTATAGTACTCCGTATTTGTTATTGAATATTAACAATAATGGAGTACAAGTCAGGTTACATTTCATGTTAGAATAACTGAATAATAATGGCAGCAGAGTCAAAGCACTTACATTGACGAAGATTCTAAATGACTTATTTCTTCTCTTTTGTGTTTTTTTTACTAGTACAATAAATGCACATTGCTTGTTATTAAAGATACAAAGTATTATTCTCCTAACCTATATCTTTCACCTGAATTGAAAGAATTATATTATTTTTTGTATTTAGAGAGTCACATGGGCAATTCTAAGAATCGATCACCAGATCTCCTAAATCTAAGAGCAAAATGAGCTCTAACCAACTAAACTATCCTTGGCCTCAATCTGTCAGCATATTATTGTATTATTTCATGGAAAATATGTAATATACACTGTCATTAACCATCTTGACTTTATATTAGAAAATAGAAATGTTAAATTCTAAGGTAATTTTAAATTACTAGCATGGAGGATATAGTTTACGATATTCTTAATTATTTACTTTATCTTAATAAATAAAATAATAAATATACATGTAACTATTAAAAATTTCATGCTAGTTAGATTTGTTGATTAAGTGCCAAGTATGAACAAGATAGCATAGCTAGCAACTATTGTAGATCAACTTTGCAGCAAACTTTTTTAGTTAGTACATCTGAAAGAATGGGAAAGTACAGTGCTAGATGGTTCAAAACAAGGTCCTAGGTAGGTAACCTGGCCTTGACCAACATATATCAAAGTCGTATTTATATGCATGATATATATTATCATCAACCTACCTTTTTTTTTTGTCAAAGTAAAATTATAAAGTTATCACCATTAGCAACAACAATTACTTTAAGTAGACAAAGTATAGAAACTAGCATGATTAATGATGTAAAAGTTAATCCATAACATAGCTACTCTTTGAACTTCTATTGGTGTAAAAGATCTAGATGAATAGGGATCGACAATAATAATACATATGGGTTAAGATATGACTATACATATGATTTGTTTTTGGCGCTGTATGGACATTTTWTGTCGACAGTCTATTTTCCCTCAAGGTGACCACCACGTAGCTAAGCTAGGTCAGTTGAGGAATTTAGACACGGGCCCGACACAATTATTTTTTTCATGTCTCAATATGAGTTAGTTGGTGAAAAAAAAAGTTAATCATATTATATCGTTCAATTTTCAAATCGGATCGTAATAGGAGTCAGTATGAAAAGGTCGAGTTGGCTTGAGCGAGTACGGCCGATTCTATGTTAGTCGTGGATGAATGTGTTTTTTGTTGATAATTGTGGCTAAGCTAATGACAACCTACAAACTTTGGTATGCAATGCGCGTGAAGGAAAGAATTTGCATTATAGGAATGTCGATGTCCAATAATTGATTGCAAATATTAAAATGTTTTCACACATAACGAGGAAGATATGGGGCCAATGATCAGTAAACACATAACCCACTAACGGTATCTAAGAGCTCACTCATGCACAATGGTCAACTCTTCCTATCACTTTAAGTAGGACAACCTTATTACTATAAATAAGTTCTTGTAAAAAAAATAAAAAATAAAAATAAAAAAGTAAGAGTAGACATTAACCAAAAGAATGTGTGGTATGTCAAGTGTGGGTCAATTTGGCATGCATATAGTCCAAGCATGCACATTCGCTAACCACATTATCCATGGGACAATAGTACTATTGCATCTCATACTTGAACCACCCTAGCCTAAACTTTAGTTTCATATTCATACAAGTTCACATATGATGAGCACAACTTATAAAGTAATATGCCATAACTTCATACAATTATATTATTAATGTATGTTCTCCCGATCGTTAAGTCAATACTGGTAGTAAAACATCATTTGTATAATTAAAGATCAAAGCGATATAATATATAAATTATCCAGATGTGGACAATATTAACACGACATAAATATAATATAAATCATTAATAAAACATACAGAGCATGTACTTTGAATTGCTTTTGGTATTCAAATAAATAATGTGATCGTACTTAGTGTCATATATACGTACAAGCTTACTCATGTTTTGTATAATTATTTGCATCAATTTATTGTAGGCTTTTTGTTTCACTAAGATTATTGTAATAGTTAAGAGTATGGGGAAAATTACCTTGATTTAGTGTGTGTATTAATTAGTTCACTCAAATAATAGTTTTCATGAACAAATTCAATTTATGGTAGGCCACAATTGAATCCTAAATCTAAATAAATATGGAACAATTTACTAATATTAAAGGACAAAAATAGCAGGCAACCAATACTTTCATATTTTTTTGTTTCATTATCGTTGAGTTATCAATGCTTTTATACAAACCACACAATATGTCATACAACAACACATAGATTTAATATTTATTTTGTCACATTCTAATTCTATGGTTGTGCAACAACTTATAGGACCTTCCGGAGTCTCAGAGGGCGGATGCCGTGAGCAGCATGGTTTACGAGGCGAACGCGCGGCTAAGAGACCCGGTCTACGGATGCGCGGGAGCAATATGCCAACTCCAGAAGCAAGTGGGCGATCTACAAGCAGAACTAGCAAAGGCAAGAGCAGAAGTTGTGAACATGCAATGCCAACAAGCCAACTTACTAGCCCTAATTTGCATGGAAATGACGCAATCACAAGATGGCGTCATGCCCATGTCATCATTAAGGCCCGAAGACCCGTATGAGACCAGCCCGACTAACAACAGCTTCTTGAATTTCTACGATGATAACAACACCTTAGGCTGTGTTTGGGAGCCACTTTGGACTTAGAAGAAAATTTGATGAATTTGAGGAAATTAATTGAAATTTCTTTGTTTTAAGTAGATTTTATATTTCAACAAATAAGACTAAAAATTCTTACTTAGGCAGGAAATGAGACAAAAATAGTTGTTTCAACTAAGTCATCCCATGATAGTATTGTTATAAATTTAGAGAAAAAAAAGGGAGGAAAATGACACAAATTAATGGTGTCATTTCAATGAGACCCTTTGTTAAATTAGCTACTACTAAAACTAGTATACTAATTCTTGTATCATCCAATTCAAACACTCAACTCTTTTTCGGTAACCTAATTCATATTTCCTAAAGTGATGTTTTATGTCCTCTCTTCGATCTTGTCTTTTGCATCGTAAGATTTAGACCATTAATTGAGTTACATACTATACCAAGTCTCTTATAYTAAAAACGTACAAAATAATTGTGCAAAATAATTTTACTCTGATCTCTATATAGCATTCATCGACTATATATAGTGTTATCCAAGAATATTATACCATGTCTTTGTACAAGTACTATAACAGAGATGTTCATCATAAAACCAATTGATACGCATTTGAAAGAAAAAGAGTATGGCTACGTAAATTAAACACACTAATTTATCGAATTCTTTATAAAATGGCACTTGCACAATAAACCTTGTGATTAACATGAGTTACGAATAAAAATGATACAACCTAGGATGCTTTTTCATTGAGTTATTAACATCGTATCGATCATATATGCTCATAAACCTGTATCTGTGTTTGCGCGTTTATTGCTTTAGAAATTCTCATTAACGTTCACATTGTTGTGGTTTTTATTTGTTTGTTTTTCTTGTCTATTTGCTATCTTTGTCCCATGTATTTAAAAAGGCTTTTATTTTTTGTTTCTCCTTTTCATCATAATTTAACAACCACCTGTATTGAAAGGTAATATGAAATTTTTCAAAAGATTTTCCTTTCAATTCATGTCTTAGATTTTCTTTTTCTTTTTTTTAAAATAAAAAAATCTGATAATGGAGATTGCTTGTGTCAATGATTTGGGAGAAAGAATTAAAACATACTTGCTCCCATATTGTAAGTTTGATTTTATTATACCATACTTGTACATCTAACGTCTTATTAGGCAAATTGCATCAATGTATAAAAGATGGTACTTGATGAACAAGTGTACTTTATTTGCAATACTTTATTCATTTGATTATGTTAACCAGACCATCTCAACCAAAAAWTTAAGCTGATGGTTGAAGCCTAMGAATATAATATRTACTCTAARAGATTATGCAAATGTTGTTATACCTATCTCTACGACGATATAACGATTTGTATCATGCATGCACAAAGATACTCCATCTTATTATTAGAGCACAAGCTTGACCTATGTATGCATTCGATCGATCTCCAATGCATGTAATATATATAGGAGCAAGCACTATATTATTATGTATTTGTGTATGAGATTCATTTAAATCGACACACTCTCTTACCAACATTATTGCCTTTGAAACTCGAATTCAACAATCAATCTTTGTAACCCTAATGTGTACAATTATATTTATGAATGCAATACAACACAATCAACCTCCTTAATGAATCTTTCACAATCTAGCATGGTATCAGAGTCAGTATGACACGAAGGTCACATCAGGTCGTTCAAACGCTCCTCCCTCACCCGTTTAAGTGGAATTAATTAATTAGCATAGGATATGTGGAGGCCTACCTGTGTTGCATCCACATATCAAACCCAAATGACCTTTTATAAAAGCAACAAATATGAGACAATTTGAATTAGTCCAACGACCCGACACTAAAGTATATCACGTATTGACCTAATAATTGACAATAAACTCAAATATAATACAAGAAGATTAGACATTAACAGATGCCGAACAAACCCTAATAATTAATCATCGGATCATGACAAGACACGAACGGTCCTGAGCTAATAACCCTAGCTATGATCCAGTTCGTTATCCAAATAATATGATTGACATATAGATAGTCACCTTAATTAGCTAGCCACTGCACCTATATGTACGGTCAACCTTGGCCAACTCTAGTAGTCTAGTGCTACAAGGTTAAACAAGCTACATTACTCAACTAATGAGTTATAATATGATGAGAATGTCACGCAATTGGGTTATAATTAAGTCGCGTATAATTTGGTGTAGTTTAGTGTCGGTATGTGCTTATTTAGGTATAACTACGCATGCCTTTTGTCCATTAATGTTGGAAGTCCTTTACATTTTATTGACCGCAGATTTTAATGACTTGTTTCCACAGCACACACTATTAATATAATGTTGTAAAAATTCAATCTGAAACCAGGAAAATAAACAACCATCTTGTTAACCGGCATTCCAAATGTGCGTCAGACAAGRACTAAATATATTTTCTTCGAATATGCATGGTACTATTACTGATATGTATGTCAAATTRACACYTCAATCACGGTAATATGTTTAGATTTATTTCATATTTTCAATTTTAGTTATCTAACGCACTGAGAGCACTCGTTAACTTATGTAAAAAACGATTACTACAAATAGAAAAGTACTGCTAACAGCCAAATTGTTAATTAATTCGTTGAAGAAGATTATTACTCGTACATTGTTGGAATTGATTAATTAAACAAGTTGGCAACTAATCTTATTCTTCGTTTTTAATTAATTATTCAACTATCTTTTTTATTATTAATGCAAATCCATGCCAATTATATGAGATTTTAGAGTAAGATAAGTGAGTAGATGTTATGTAGCATAGTAGTCTTACCTTGTTATTATGTTGTAGTTATCAATTCAACAAACATGAACTATCTTCATTTTGACTTGTTAGTTCCTAATTTTGGATTACTCCTTTTCGAAATGAATTTAATTCAACCTTCTTATCTTCAATAATGTTGTGTTTAGCATGCATAGTTTATTATTTTTGTTAATAATAGACTTCATTAGGTAGAGTTTCTTAGAGAATTACCAATGAAAGGATTGCTAGCTTATTAGCTCAAGTAGAGGAGGAGAAATTTCTAGTAATGGGTACTACATTTTATTTTATTTTTATTTTTTTTTTGCTGTTGTTTAGAAAGTCACAAGAGTAGGGACGAAAATCAATTTAAAAATCTCCTGAAATCGAGAGAGCAACATATCATCCGTAGGCCATATACATAGCACTACATTAGATTGAATTTACATAGCAGTGTCAAATAAACTCCAAGTTATATTATCTTTGATTGATGATGAGTTGCATTTCACTATACATTAATGTATGTCTCGATCTTCATAGCCTCTCATGCAATGCTTTTGGTGGACAATAATGTTATTATGKATCAAGTTTATAGTGATGACGACATGTATGAGATAATGTTTGTCACATAGGGTTTTAAGTTGAAGCGATATCTTAGACTTCATTTTGAAGTTTATCATCATAAATCATTTTTAYTGTTTATTTAATGTTTTTTAAATATTTGTTCTTCCCCGATGATGAAATAGTTCATTATTGATTCATTAAAAAAAGAATTATATTAATTATTTGACCTCAACTATTATAGTAAAATGGTCCATTGACAAATAAGGTATCAGGGTCATGTGATACAAAGTAACAAAGGTCACGAGTCTGAATTCCACCCATTTATTCTTTTCACAATGAAATGTTAAGTGTCAAGTACGAAGTCTCGATGTTGCATTCAAATTTTAAGTCCATAGTTTTATAGTCTCTTATATGAGGAGATCGTTTTGGTGCATAATAAATTAATATATGTACAACATTTTTAGACTAGATTGTGTGTTTCATACCAAGTATAGGATAAATTAAAAACATATACGAAAAGTACAAAATCATTATGTATAGAATCAAAGCTATCATTGCTTTTGATATAACATCCCAAAATCACTCGTGCAAATCTTCAAAAGTTAATTCTTGAGTAACTTTAATTGGGGGCAAACCGCAAAAACTCCACTAACAATAAAAAGAGAATAATAGACGAAAGTAATAGTAATTTTTTTTTTAATAATTCACCCYGTTCACTCTTTGGGTTAAATTTAATTTGTGTGGGCTTAGTTTGAATGGTTAGGTTCTAGTTCCCTTTCAATAATTGTTGCGGGAGATCGAACACTGCACATCATTTTTAGCTACCAAGTGCGGTTTCAATCATCATTATTACACCAACAATTAATTGATAATGTTAAATGAGTTATGATGATAAATTGATAAGGTAAAGGTTGATTGTGAGCCAAATAGTAGCACAACATGTCCCTCTTGTCGGTAAATAACCTGAAATTAAAATTTGCTTTTTTCTCAAAAGCATTATTATTTCTCTTTTATTTGTCCATCAAACTAGACATTATGTCTCTACTCAATCATCATTCATCGGTCTCATATAATACGCGTTCATATGAATATATGATCATTATGCTTATACCTATATATATAATTCCTCTGTTTTTTTACATGTTTCATATACATTTGGCATGGTATTTAAGTTTAAGAGTTGATAGTTAAATAAAGTAGTTGAGTAATTAGGTAAAAGAGTAAATTTGTGATTGCAAATTTTTGGAAAAAAATAATTTTGGGCAAATAGATTAGTGAAGTAATAAAAATTGACTTTAAAATGCGTAATCATTAATGTTAGAGTAAATAAAATAAACAAAAAGTAAAAAAATATTTTTAGATTGACTTGGAATAACTATTTAAAAATATCTCAATATGAAAAGTGAAACAACTAAAAAAATGAAGGGAGTGTAATAATGTTTGAGACTTCGATTAACGATTTCTAGTTG
>SNQN01002275.1:2341-28197 GCA_008642245.1 Bassia scoparia | reverse complement strand
TATTATTTTTAGGTAATTACTTATTATAATATATACAAGATTACAAGCATACGAATTCATCTACGAAGTATTACATAATTTATAAAATATATCAGTGTTTATTACTAATTAACTAATTATACAAGAGTATGTATTTATTATCTTTTCAGTGTTTCTTGCTGTAAAATAAAACGAAAGAAACATACCCAGTATTAATATATTGTGATAATTAATTTACTCATTTTTTCCATTGTTTAAGGTCGGCCCCTCTATGATGTTCAATGATATGAAGATAGATGAAATAGAGACGAAGTGGAGAGGATGATTGTAAATTTAATGTTTATAGACTTTTATGTGTGGTTTGATACTTTGATGTTTTTATTTGAGGTTGCTAAAACTTTGTACTTTGGCTTTATTTGTGTAGCCCCAGTGTATACTTTGATGAATTAACAACTTTCCAATAGTTGTACAACATATTATTGGAGCAAAATAGGCATTTCATAAAGGGTAGCCCGAAAGCCCGAAAAACAAGCCAAAAGGGAGGGCATTGGACAGCAGGTCAGGTCCTGGCCCGTTTTCAGGCCCGGCCCGACCCGAAGTTCAGGGCCTGTTTTTAGACATGGGCCCGGGCCGACCCATGATCAGGTCTAGCATGTTCTAGTGAGTTTTAGAATAAAATAATAAATAGTTCAACAATAACACGTGCTTTGATCTGTCATACCCTAATCTTGGTGTAACTCAAGTTCACACAAATTTGATGGAATAATTGAAATTTTCGGGTCGAATATCTTAATCAACCTTTTTTTTTTTAACTAGAAAGGGAGATTCATTCATAGCTCAACCTCGAAGGAAGCCATCAAGGCTGCAAACAGAGTTCAACATAAGAGATTTACACAAAGACAAAGGCCACACAAGGCACAAAGAAATAACATCCAAAAGCCATCCCAAAGGGAGGCAGCATTATAGCAAATACAACTACCAGAAAATAAAAGAAAACAATAGCAAGGCACATGCCCAGAGAGATTGAACACAAAGGGGGAGGCAGAATTAATCCACCAACATAGTACCACCATTCTCCTCACTAAAAGCTTCTCCGAGGAAGGAAGGGAGATCAGTAAAAAGCGTCTTAGCACTGGACATCCTCATCCCAAAAGCAGCAAGCTCATGAGCAATTTTGTTGAAAGTCCTAGGAATATACATGATTTCCACACTTCCAAGAGAATCCAAAAGCTTGGAAACATCCCACAAGACAGGTCCCAACACATGTTTTCCAAAGTCAATTTTGGATATGAGAAGCTCGACAATATCCGCCGCATCCATTTCTAATTCAAAATCATCATATCCCAACATTTGCATAAACTGGAGCCCAAAGAGAGTTGTCTTAAGCTCAGCAGCAACAACATCATTGGCCACGAGCTTGACYGCAAAGCCCATCAACCACTTCCCATCTGCACCACGCAAAACACCACCACTAGAGGCTTTGTTCCCACCAGCAAAATTAGCATCAACATTTAACTTGACCTTGCCTGGTGGGGGGAGGACACCACCTTGTGGACGCACTAGTTGAACCAGAAGCAACCTGAGTCGTGCCCTACAAAATCGAATTAGTAGCATGCCAATCATTAAGAAACTTTTTAAGGGTGAAGGAGGGGTGCATCACTACAAGATCAAAAACCGAACGATTACGAACCGACCATAAATGCCATATAGCCGTACTAAATAATTCCATCCAATTATTTCCAATATTAAATATGTATTTTAACCAAGGAATCCAATCAAGGGAGTTAAATAACTCAGGATCAATGGAAGATTTCCATAATTTAAGAGAGAAAATAGAGGACCAAAGCTTCTTCGTAGTGTTGCAATCCCTAAAAAGGTGAAGATGATCCTCATGAGAGGAGTAGCATATCTAGAGCACATAGGAGAAAAATTAGGAATTATAGAGGAGAGATTAGCAGCAACAGGAAGAATAGCATYAAAAACATTCCAAAGCAACATTCGGTACTTMTAAGGCACTCCAAGTTTCCACAACTTTTTCCAAGGGAGGGYAATATTAAAGTTATAAATCAAGGGTTTACCAATTAAATGATAACAAGACTTAATAGTGAACACCCCCTTAGCATTATTAACCCATCTCCAACTGTCATTTAAACCCCTAGAAGAAGCTAAAGGAATAGCCTCAATAAGGTTGAGAATAAAGGTTGGAAGTAAGTGTCTAATTCTATCAAGACTCCAAGCACCCATTAACAATTATATAGGAGAACCTCCAATGCTCCATAAAAGAAGAATTCTCTTCTCCATAAGGAATAAGGGGCTTAGTCTGAACCCAACAATCCACCAAAGAGAAGTATCAATCCTTCCATCTCAATTCTATTAACAACCAAACCCTTTTTAGGATCCTTACCCCTACATAATACTCTCCAAAGAGGGAACTAGAGGGCCTCAAAGTGCATCCAAAAAATGAGGGGTATTTTAAATGTCTAGCAAGGACAATCCGCACCATAATTTATGAGGTTCCATCAAAATTTTTCCAAACTAATTTTAGCCATAAAAGCCAATTCCAATCCTTAAGACGTCTCATACCAAGGCCTCCTAAAATTAATGGTTGACAAAAATTTACTCCACTTCTTACGAGGAAGATAATGGGATTCTATCGACTTTTCCACAAAAATCTACGACAGCTTTTCAAGGTCCTCAACAACTGACATGGGGAGGAGAGTAGTTGCATGAATACACAGATAATAGTTAAGGACAGATTATGCGATGCTGTCTACCTGCCATATTGTGAAAGTTTGGCTTGCCAATTACCAATCCAACTTCTAGTCTTATTTAACATCATCCATAGTCCGACTTCCTAAGCTTATTCGGGCAAATCTCAACTCCTTATATTTCCCAAGGTTGTGGACCCTAAGCCCACAAAGAGGAGGCAAGACTCTACGAAAACGATGGTGCATTTTAGGAGGAAGCTGACTTAGATTGAAGGACTGACAAAAAGACCAGATAACGACCAAGAAATGATTAGAAACATTCATCATATTACTCATGTTAGCCACAATGGCTTTGCCAAACAAAAAACATCGTCCGCATAAAACAAAATTGAAGATACGAATTATTAGAGCAAAATTTAATTTTGGAATCCAATCTTTGTTTGGTTAATAGCTTCCTCAATGAGAATAGACAAACGTTCATACACAAAACAAAAATGTAAGAAGAAAGCAGATCGCCTTTCTATCCCTCTAGAGGTCTAAAAACTTTCCTTAATTGCACCATTCCAAGCACTGAAATAGAGGGAGATACAATGCAACTCATATCAGGTTAACAAACTTTAAAGAAGTTAAAAACCTAAATAGAGTCTCACGAATAAAAACTCCACTCCAAACTATTCATAAGCCTTAGTTAAATCAACCTTAAACGCCAAACATGTCTTTTATGAGAGCAACGTTTAAAGTACGTGAGCTATTCCTTAAATGACCAAAATGTTATCCTCAATTAACCGAACCCTGAACCAAAACTCGATTGAATCGAATTAATTTAATTAGGTAACACAGATTTAAGACGATTGGTCGAACCATATTATCGGCAGTCTCTCTTACGGGGTAGAAGTAATTTATTAACATGATCCAGAGTGCATCAAATATCAATGGGCTCTCTAGCCTTAATATATATGAACACTTTAGTCTTTAATAACCATTTTATTTGGATTTGGGAGTATTATTTTTGCAGACCAAAACTAAGCATGCCCAATGTTGTACGCCAAATGGGCCTACTTTACATATATGGGCCTACTTTACATATATGGGCCATGATTGGTTAGTTGATTACAACAAATTCACACAAGTAGTTTTTTGAGACCTATACTAGTTTTGTTTGAGAATTGAGATGCTATTGCTGACCTCATGTGATCAATTTCCAATATTTATGATATTCTTGTGAATAAAAATTGAATAATTCTTGATTTTAGTGATAGTGGAGGGGATTCCATACATAATGGTGAAATATGATCCACTTGATTTTATTCCAAAATAACTACTCCACTCCATATATTATGAAAGAAACAGCATGATTTTTGCCTCTTATGTTAGTAGCCACAAACTAGGGCTTGTAAAATTACCATTTTATAAGATATTATTATAGGTCACTATAAATCGACTTTAATGTTTTCAATTTAATTGATATTGACCACATCCATCCATTAAGTCGAGGGGCATTTGGTATAAACACCGTAAACAGAATGGAAAGGATTAGAACATGGAGGGGCAAATGCTCAAGTTTCCCCACATTGAGCTGAAAGTCATCCAATCATCTCCCAAACAAAAGGTCTCAGATGATCCTCCAGGGCTACAGTTATAAGCTTCTCAAACGATCATGATAATTGATGACTGTTCGTTGTTGTGGACAGAGGTTCTGTATCTAGTACATCAGATTATTGGCGAACACTCAGTCGACCCTGCTCAACATCCATGGAAAATTATGATGCTTCCCTGTCGATAAGCTTCTCAGGGCTACCGTTACTGATTGTGCAAACTCGYATGCTGAAATTTGATTACAGATTCAAGATAGACAAACCATTTCACATGGCGAAAAAGGAATATTAGACGGTATGTAATAGCAAAAAATGAGCCTGCAAGGCTGCAACAGCCCATGTTCATGCAATTCATAACATATCACAAGTGCCTGTTAGCAACACATAATTCTTCATCACATGTAATGCTAAACCTTCCTAAAGATTAACAAAACAGAACATGGCAGGCACCGACGAACAAAACCTAAAATACTCATCTCCTTCATTTGCAGTTGAATAAGCCACCTGTTGTTTTAGCAAGCAAATATGATGCAAAGAATCCAATTCTAAAGCAGATCACAGATACAATCAACTCACAAACATAGCAAAGAACTGCCTTTGAAAGATAATCATCCCACTCAGTACCCCATAGATCAATAGAGATATCATCACGTAGCTGATATTTATATCCAGGAGAATTTAACAACTACAGAGGCAAATGAATGCAGCAATCGTAATCCAATTACAAGCAAAGTCACGATTTGCTATGAAATAACACATGTAATAGTGTAATACTGCTTCACACTTGAGCAATGACTAAAAGCACACCTTACACAAAAATCTGTGAGGCCTGGAAAACTACTCAGGTGAGCATCTACCGATATCCAATGTTATCTATGAAGTGGTACAGACTCACTGTCGTACAAGTCAAGCTAGTAGTTTCAAGCAGGATTTCTCTCTTAGAATTGAACACAGATGCTAGGACACACATCCATAATGCAAAAGGTGTCAAGTGAAAGACAAGCAGGATGCATAATCTGTAAATTTATCAYAGCATCAAGTGCCCGACAAAAAATTCAAATGAATACAGTTGAAGTAACATAGCTTAAAGCATGCGAACTTGTGAAGCTTAGGTGAAATTCATAGAGCAATCTGCATTTACAAAAGGAGTCGAAGGATGCACCTCATGTCTGATACTAAACACGCATTGAATTCCCCTTAGTTCATAGTTAAGACTTAACAGCAGACCGTCCAAATCCCAAGTAACCTTATTAAGAGATGGTATAACTTAACCTGTTGTACCTCCTCCTTTCACAGTGCATTTGACATCCCAAAGACCCAATGTCTTTGTCTCAGAAAATGCCTGAAGAAGAGCCGCACGGTGATCAAGCATTGGGAAATAGACATCAAACTCTGCCATTAATTGAAAATTTCCCCTCTCCAGGTTGAATCCAAACTCGAGCTATACTYCACTTTCTCTTTCCTGTCCCATAAGCTCTTCCCTTTTCATCCACTTCCCTAACCCGTGCTTTTGCAGCTTCTTCCTGTTTCTGAAGCTCCAATTTGTATCTTGATGATTTTCGTAAAGTCTTCTCAAAACGCTCATCTTCTATTTGTGTCAAAGGAGGCCGTCCTTCAATGTCTTCAAAAATTTTCAAGGCAATCTATCCAGCATTGCATCAGTAATTCCAGATGCTGCTACAAGATCACCAAAAGCACGGTTTGGACCTGCACAAAAAAAAAAAAAAAAAAAGGAAAAAAGGAAAAAAATAGGGACTTCTATGACTTCTATGACATAATCAACTAAACAGGGAGCTGCTTCTATAGATCTGCATGATACCAAGGACACAAAACGGTATCTCTCGACAACAGAAGGCATACAGGAGGACGAGAATCAGGACTCAGGAGACACAAGTAATAAGGATTATATGTTATTTCTGTACAGTGCGTACCAAAAATGTAAGTATAGCATGGAATACAATATCAGAACCACCTAAATTCCATCGTAAGAGATCAATCAATGTGAAAGAATCACTTTCGAAACTTGATAAAGACCACCCAATTTCCTAGCAAGAAATGAGATATCACTCCACATGAAAGAATCACTTTCAAAACACCTACAGTGTCATGGGTTAATACTGAGGCAATCCACAGCCAATCGAGAAGCACCATAATGCCAAAATACAGGACACCACTCTGTGCATCACTCAGAAACATAATGTCAGTTCCACCCCCAACRGTATAAGCAACCAACAAGGGCAGGATAAAATAATTTCACAAACTAAACAGATTGATAAATCTGTATCCTACAAAATTCATATACCAGTACATCATCAATGGTGACTGATGAATTGCTAACAAAAATCTTGATATACTAGTGTCTTATTCTCACACCCCCACCGGTCAATGTTCTAAATTGATAGTAACATGATGTTCTGAATCTGGAATTGTTTACCTGTTAAAAGAAATCTCACGTTGGGCCATAACGAGATTGATTTATATGCAATTAATTTTCTACAATATCACAGACTTATGAAGCTAGTACAATATACAACACGTTAGTAGCAATAACCCAAATTTACTCTTAAAATTCTGGATGTTGTTAGCCTGGTATACGCATAGCTATTTGCAAGAGTACAGAAAGCTTGTGCCTCCCTAGCAATTAAATCAAATAGTTTAACACAATACAAATTCGAAAAATAAATGAATTCGGATGCCAGCAAAGCAGTAAATATCATTAGTAGCTAAAAAAACATTTTTTATATGATCGTATACCTCAACCATATCATGAATTATTGGATTTGATGAATGCAGTATTCCATCAAAACAGAAACTAACAGGGAAAAATAAAGAGTCATAAATTTAGAGCTTGCATCAACAACCAAAAAAATATTACAAACACAGATGATGCATTTACAAAAGGAGTTGAAGGAAGACCTTTATGAGTTCAAGAAATCCTGTGTATAATCAAAGCAAGAGTACAAGTTGACAGAGAACTCTAACTCTAAATAATGCAGAAAATAGAAGCAACAAACGCAACCTATACGGTTTATAAATCAAAACTTCTTCCAAGACGAAGCTCAACCCGTCCTTTAAATCTCCTGCATCTTGAAATTGTTTTCATTCTCCGATGTCGCCTATAAGTTGTTGCTACATCCAACTTCTGCATACTCCTAAGCAAGAACTGAAGATAATGTTATCACAATCACAGATAAATAGTCATACAGGAAGGTTATAAATGACCACCAACTTTCTCTGCTTTCTGGAACCTAGGCCCTTGAACCCAACCTCCTTGAATKGAATCAATACCACCAGTCAAGCCATCATCAACGAAATCTCCATTACTRTTCACTTTCGCCTCTGTAGGCTTGACAGGGTAATCACCCGAAAAACAAGCATAGCAAAAGCTGGATGATTCCTTACCCAGCATCTTCCTCAAACTATCAATGTTCAAAAACGCAAGCGAATCAGACCCGATGTACTCCCTAATTTGCTCAACATCAAACCTATTCGAGATGAGCTCCTCAGGGCTAGGAGTATCCACACCATAATAGCAAGAACCAATGATAGGCGGGCTAGCGATCCTCATATGGACCTCCTTTGCACCCGCCTCCTTGATCAACCTAACAATCTTGGACGAAGTGGTTCCCCTAACAATCGAATCATCCACAACAACAACCCTCTTCCCCTCCAAAACCGCCTTCACCGGTGCCAACTTCAACTTAACCCCGAAATCCCTAATCTTCTGGGAAGGCTCAATAAAAGTCCTACCCACATAATGTGACCTAATCAACCCTTGCTGAAACGGCACACCCGCCTTCTCAGCATACCCAAGAGCAGCAACCACACCAGAATCAGGCACAGCYATAACCACATCACAATCAACCGGCGACTCAGTGGCCAATATCTCACCGAACGCCCGCCTCGACTCATAAACCGACCTCCCGAAAACAACCGAATTGGGGAGCGAAAAGTAAATGTGCTCAAAGATACACTGCTTAGGCTCAGGGTGAGGCAACAAACACAAAGAATGAACCCCCTCTTTATCCACCACCAAGACCTCACCAGGCAAAACCTCCCTCTCATAAGTAGCCTCAATCAAGTCAAGCGCACAAGTCTCGGACGCAAAAACAACAGCCCCATTAGCCCTCCTACCCATAACAAGCGGCCGAAACCCGAAGGGGTCCCGGACGGCAACAAGTTTATCCTCAGTGATAAAAACCATGGAATAAGCACCCTTCAATTGTTCACAAGCATCAACAATCCGCAAAAAAAAGGGCCTAGCCTTAGAAATAGCAATCAAATGCAAAACAACCTCAGTATCAGAACTAGTATTAAAAATGGAACCGTTTTCCTCCAGCCTAAGCCTCAACGTCTTGTAATTCACGAGGTTGCCGTTGTGCGCAACCCCAATCGACCCGAACCGGTACCCGGCAACAAAGGGCTGAACATTCTTAAGCATGGATGACCCGGCTGTGGAGTACCGAACATGACCAATTGCAGAGTTGCCAGGTAACTGACTSAGCTTTGTCTCGTTAAAAACTTCAGAAACTAACCCAACACCAGTAATACTCTGCAAAACACCATCATTAACGGTAACAATCCCAGCACCCTCCTGACCGCGGTGCTGGAGGGCATGCAGCGCGAGGTAGCAGAGTCTGGAAGATTCCGGATCGCCGTAGATTCCGACAACGCCGCACTCTTCCCGYGGCTTCTCGTCGTCGGCGTCAAAGTCGGCGAATTGGTCGGCGGGGGGTTGTTCATGGGCGGCGAAGAAGGAGGAAATGGGGTTGGAGGATGATTTCAATGGTGGTAGGATGTGGGGTTGGTGTTGTTGGGGGAAAGAGGAGGGTTTATGGAGGGGTTTAGAGGGGAAGGAAGATGGGTTAGGAGAGAGAAAAGAAGGGGATTGAAGGGAGAGCGARGAGCGGAGAGCAAGCGAGGCCATTGATGAAGAGTTGGAATTGGTTGTGAGGTGAGATGAGAGAGAAAGGCGAAGGATTTAAAGAGGGAGGAGAGATGGAAGGTTGGTTAGTTTAATGATGGAGGATATTTTGGGACAGTGATGAATGATGATGGTCTCGTCTAGGGTTTAAACAGAAGTCAATCAAATCTTGTCTTATGTCAGCACCAAGCCACACGCTGCTAACTGCTTAAGTACTTCTGTTTTCCATTTTCAAAATACTTGTTTTTTTTTACTATTTTAGGCAGCGTTATATTTTAATTAAACTAAAACGTTATTTGATTAATTTTACTAGTGTTCAACTGCTCATAAAGATACTTGTTTTGATTAATTTTATAAATACAACTGTTACTATTGTCGAACACTCATATCGAAAAAGCTAAATTTAAATGCTATTCATTAGTTGCACCACTATCTATTAGCGTTTCAACTGCCCGCTACTATCACTTTTACTTTTGTCGAACATGCCCTATATGTCTATTACTCTATATTTGATTGTTTTCCAAGTTGTACCTACTTTTTAAAAAAAATTCTAACATATACATATCAAATTAGCAAAAATTCTTATTGTTAGTTAAAAGGTCAACTTAACATTAATAAATTTGTTAGTATGGAATTCACTCATTAATAGCTCGAATTTCCGTGCAAAAAAATAACTCTGTCAAAGTTTTGAAGTTTTTTTTTAACTTTTGTGGGGTCAAAATTTGCACAAAAAAAAACACACACGAATACGAGTCAGAATCCCTTCCATTTCTTAGAGAAAATGGAGAGTCCATTTCCTAATCTAATGATTGGAGATGGATTAAAGGGGGAAGATAGGGGAAAATTTTAGAATTTTTATATTTAAGTTAATTAAGTTAATTAGGTGTCAAAATCTTAAAATAGGAAATGGATGAGAGGATCCTTTCTCCACGAATACAGCTCCTTTACATTCTAGAAACATTCCAATTTAACATGCATTAGTTTGCATGACTAAAAATAATAATCTCAACTTAGGTTATAAAAGAAAAAATCAGTTTTAGGAATGATTATCGTAAAAAAAATTAATAAATCAATTTGAACTCATTTGAGGGGTGATTATTTACTTTTTTAATATTTAATGAGCAAGTTATATTTCTTTAATTTTATGTTAATCATAACTCATAAGGTAGTTAAATTGAAAGTGAAAATTGACATGCATATGAATGTGAAAAGGATAATCACACAATCCGTTGTCCATATAGCATATGCACAACATACGTGTGTGAAACATACTTAGCTTGACGAGCTGGTGTTCGTGTTTCTATATATGTCGTCCCACCGGAGGGGCGGCTTAGACTCAGACTCAGACTCAGTATGCTAGCTTTCCTGTAATTGTGCTCCACCCGAAATGACAGTAAATGCCCTCCACATAACTAACTTGTGCAAGTGCAATTCCATATCTAACTCYAGTCAWTGTCAAAACTTATTCCTTAACATCTTATGGCTCCAATTTTGCAAACAAAGATATAAAGTATTACCAAACAAAGTTCATCACTATCTTATCCACGTAACGCATAACTTTGCACTTTAAACGCCTTCTCACTAATCACAAATCATATATTTTATACACTACTCCGTATTTATATTCTAAATATCACTTTTCTGTCACTTGGCTTTTCTGTACATCAAACGGCTTTGCATGCTGCCATCCATGTTTTTTTAAGGTTAATGGACCGAAAATGAAGATAGAAAAATGGTTCTATTATTCTCCTTTTGACTAAAYAACAAATAAAAGTTAAAAGGATAGTGATGAATGAAGAATAATAATACAGTAGTAGGATTACTTCTGCTTCTACATTATCCAGAATCACATTTCTGGCAAAAAGATTTCAACTATATAAGAAACTATAAAAATTCTAGTATGCTCATAACAAAAGAGACGATCGACATAACATAGTGTTTCCCGAGCGAAGTAATCACTGGCTTAAAAGATTACAAATGGGACTCACTCAACGGAACGATGTGTCTGAACTGTGGAGGTATGATATCCGTCCAAGCTGAATGGCTTTCAGAATAGCTAACATGGCAAATGAAGGTGACGTGACATGGTACATATCAACGCTTGACCCATTGGAAACTCTTTCGTGCTTTTGCTTTACCTGGCTTCTTTCGTTCCACGATTCTTGAATCCCTCGTCAAAAATCCAGCTGATGACAATGCAAAATTTACAGGGATCATAAGGCAAAGCAATAATCATGTCACACGGGAAGGAAGAATATAATACATCTATACAAATGTAGCACGACACCAAAAAAAAAAAAAAAAAAAAAAAGTACTGCAAAAGCTTATAATTTAAATGAATAAGAATACCGTCTCTGAGTGGAGGACGCAACCCAGGTTCCCAACATTGCAACGCCCTACTGATCCCGAGACGAATTGCATCAACTTGACCTGAATAAGACAAAAGGATTTAGTCTCCACTTGATATAGTACAAAAAGAATAGATAAGGATCAGGTAACAGTCAGGAACTCAAAAACTTGAGTGTCTCAAATGTTTATAGCAKGGAAGTCACATTTTCCCACCCAGACTAAAGGTAGTAGCATCAAAAATTCAAAGTATAATGGGCTGGAATTTATCCCAACATCATCAATGCTATCATTTAATAGCACCCATAACAAAATGAAGGTCTACCCTTTTGTCTAAAGTGGTGATTTTTCAAAATTGTTCATGTAAGAGGGAGAAGAGTGCTAAAATCATTTATCTTTTGTCTTTCACTCGTGTTTAGAAATTAGAATTCAATATTACTCATTTTTTCAACTTTTACACATCTACTCCCTCCGTTTTTTTTAGTTGTTCCAGTTTCCTTTTTGGGCCATTTTCAAATAGATYTTCCAAACCAATCTAAAAATAACTTTTTTACRTTTTACCTAATTTATTTACTCTAACATTAATGAATTACTCATTTCTAAAGTCAACTTTCATTATTTTACTCAATCTATTCACCCAAAATTACTATTTTCCATAAAATTTCATTCACACATTTACTCTTTTACCCAACTTATTCAACTTTTTACCCAACTTACTCAACTATTTTATTCAACTCAATCAACTCTTAAAAACCGTTCCAAAATGGTATGGAACATCTAAAAAAAACGGAGGGAGTATTTATTTATACCCAAAAATCCTATACGATTAGTTTATACTCAAAACTTCAAGGGATGGGATAAGTATATCCTGAATCTTTACATATGTGTAGCATCAGTCACTCTCTACTTTAAAAGGCAGCTCAAAACAAACTCAATCTCCGTTTTGTAATACACAGACAACACTCACGAATAAAGATGTCTTTCTTATGTTCACCCTGGCTTCTAGACTCCATCTTAAGCCAAAAAAACAGCTGATCTATCACAATACCAAGCACTTTTTACCCAATAACTAATTGGTTAAACAGCTTACCATATAGAACAACAAACCTTATATTTTGAGATACAGAACTTGCCCTCGAATCCCTCGATTTAGCTATATGAAGASATAATATTATAACTAGACATCAAGTTAATAGATATTAGAACATTCACAATTACAAGTAATATTTCCCTTTCGTTAATCTTTCAAATAAAATTATCCTGAATTCTCCAAGCATTTGGGGTTGACTTATAATTTTGAACAAGCCAAATACAATAACTTAAATGATGTAGGTTTCTCCTAGACATGTTGCAATTCATCCTAAGAATTGATAGAGAATAGAAAAAAGCGGGGGGTAAAATCCAAAGCAAAGATTACAAATTGTTCTGCATAGGTCTGAACTAGTTCTCCCAGACGTTTTGAGGTAATTTATTTTTTCTTTTTTGAGATTTAACTCTCCCGAGTTTTCATCCGACTCGTGTCTTGGCCTATACTATCAATAACTATCATCCAGTAGCTTTGACAATGGGTGATTTTGAAAACATGGTATTCAGCTCATAAAGACGTGAGATATTACCAAAAAAGATTCACCCTGTGGATAAAAACACTCTTGAATCTCAGAACTCATGAAGCATTATGGTTGAAAGGTAATGAGTCCTAAACTCCTAATAATCTGCTAGGGCTAGAATAACTGTTTGAGAGCCATTAATACTTACCTGAACTCTTGATGCCTTAACTAAAATACAAGAAAGTAGGAAGAGGTAGAATATATCATTCTCATGAGCTCATACACAGGATTAATGGAAGGGGGAGCTACTATTGGCTTTTTTTGAACGAATGGAGTCGTTGCTTTTTTTTAGGAAGTAACTAGGTATATTGATGGCCCCCTATAGAGAAGAGAAATTATAATGCAGTATAAGGGTTTGTCATCACCTCACTCACCAGCTTTTAAATCTTAAATTTTTCTTTACAGTTTACATGRAACCAGTAACCACACACTTCCAATATTACCAAAGATGGGGCAGGAAAGATTTTCAAACCTGGCTGTTAGATGTCAACGAAGGTTTTGATGCTAACAATGATTATAATGCAAATTAGGGAAATCGGTCACACATTGACAGGTTAATGACCTAATTTCAAAACTCTCAAACTGTCCCATGAAAAATAGCACTAGAAAATGTACCAAAGCTGGGTATCAAGCAGCACAAATAGGGAATAAATAATGCTGAAGCATTAAGCATAGTAACTAAATTCTGTTGATGCTTTCATCTCACCCTAGGTTTAGTTACGATCTCCAAACATTATCCCCACAAAAAACTTGAGTATTCATCTAGACAAGATTTAGTAAAGTGATATAACTAGTATTAGTATGTAGCTATTCACCTCCATTGTAATTCCAACCACTCTATTCTAAGCGGACAATACCATTTCTTCCCTTTTATTTTTTTTCTGATATTGCTCAAGTGTTTAACATAGGCACAAAAGGTATCAACCAAATAAGTGCTACTAGTACTTCGTGATGACATGATCTACTTTTCCATCAAATCCCTAATAGCTATATACCAGACTAAGCAAACCATTCTAATACCCATAATTGGATAGCTTGTTATCTGCAGTAATACCTAAGAAACCACACACCAACACTATATAGTTCTGTAATTTCCCAGCCATTAGCCCATTACAGATATTAAGAGCCAGATTAAATATGTATGCAAAAGCAAAACAGATTGATTCCACAAACTTATAGAAGTGACTGCTAAGATCACGACATCATGTTGCCATAGTAAATCAGTGATGGTGGAAAGGTGACATCAGCAACTTGATTAGGCAGAAAGTAAAAGAAACAGAGGCAACACATAAGAGAATTTATCAAGTATAAAATATGGAAAAAAGGTCCGGAGTTAGGACTAATAAAGTTAAACAGCATAACCWAACGCTAACCACTACATCAAAATTCCATGAGCTCTACGCGACCACATAATCCCTTCATCCCCTTTTGATGTTACCTTATGGAATCGGAGAAAGAATCAAGAAAAATGAATAGATTCTAATAACTGCAATAAATTGTCACATAATCACATTATTCAAAACAATAAAATTAGTGGACAAAGTAATTAACATAATAATTGGGAAGTGAAATTGATGAAGGAAAGGGCATAGGGAAATACAATAGTTGTAATTTTGATAGAATATGGTATGGAAAAGTGGATGAAGTAATAAAATTTTGACCCTTGTTCCAAATAAAATAAGAAATATGAACAAGAATTGTTATACTAATAATGAAAAGAGGGGATAATAAAATTGAACGGAGGGAGTACAAATCAATATGTGAAAGAAAGTACTCCCTATTAGAAATTTCCCGAAATCTTCTTCGTTGCCCCCAACATCTACATTGCACTAAATGATGATTTATAATCCAAAATAACCTAACACTAGCCACTACGTCACAATTCCATGAGCTCTATATAAACACAAATCAATAGCTGAAAGAAAGCATTAGATATTGCTCTAAATCTTATCACATCCAAGGTATCATAATAGCACACAATACTCATAATATCTCCACATCAACATCACACTAGAAGATTATTTATCACTCAGTGATTTCCTATATGATATGATTGTTCACTTTTGGTTAACCAATAACCTAGGAATAGAAATGTAAGGGATCATAAATATGTATATAGGGATACACGCTAATGAATGACCTTTATTATGACATGAAAACAGGACAACTTTAATCTGTTGAGATTGGTATGAATTGATTATTTTTTAATAAGCTCTTGAGATTTTGAATAAGCTGAGTTGAAAGATTTTGGACAGCAATAAGCTGATTATTTTTTAATAAGCTCTTGAGATTTTGAATAAAGGTCAAGTTATTTTTAATCACTCATATTAATTCAAGACTCAAGACTAGTGCACGCAACCATGCAACTCATATCTGATACTAAACAGGCATTGAATCTCCATTAGTTTATAGTTAAGAGCAGACCACCCAAATCACAATTAAAGATGTAGCCTTATTAAGAGATGGAATAGCTAACCTGTTGTGCCTCCTCCTTTCACAGTGCATTTGACATCCCAAAGACCCAATGTCTTTGTCTCAGAAAATGGCCGAAGAAGAGCTGCACGGTGATCAAGCATTGGGAAATAGACATCAAACTCTTTGTCATTTATTGAAAATTTCCCCTCTCCAGGTTGAATCCAAACTCGAGCTATACTACACTTTCTTTTTCCTGTCCCATAAGCTCTTCCCTTTTCATCCACTTCCCTAACCCGTGCTTTTGCAGCATCTTCCTGTTTCTGAAGCTCCAATTCATATCTTGATGATTTTCGTAAAGTCTTCTCAAAACGCTCATCTTCAATTTGTGTCAAAGGAGGCAGTCCCTCAATGTCTTCAAAATTTTTCAAGGCAATTAAACTATCCAGCATTGCATCAGTGATTCCAGATGCTGCTACAAGATCACCAAAAGCACGGTTTGGACCTGCACAAATCAACAGACTTCAATGACATAATCAACTAAACAGAGAGAGCTGCTACTCTAGATTTGAATGATACCAAGGACACAAAATGGTATCTCTTGACTACTGAAGGTATACAGGAATACGAATCGGGAGAGGGTATATGTTATTTCTGTACAGTGTGTACCAAAAATATTATTATAGCATGGAATACTAGATCAGAACCACCTAAATTCTATCGTGCGAGATCAATCAACGTGAAAGAATCACGTATGACGAAACTTGATCAAAATCACCCAAATTCCTAGTAAGAGAACAATCAACATGAAAGAATCACTTTCAAAACTCCTACAGTGCCATAGGTAAATACTGAAGCATTCAAGAAGTACCATAATGCCAAATTACAGGAAACCACTGCATGCATCACTCAGAAACATAATATCAGCTCCACCCCCAACCATATAAGCAACCAAAAAGGACAGGATAAGAGAATTTCACAAACWAAACAGATTGATAAATCTGTATCCTATGAAATTGATATCCCAGGACACCATAATTTCTACAAATGTCCTGTTAGCTTTGGTGAATGATGAATTGCTAACAAAAATTCTTTATATACTAGTAATCTAGTATCTTATTCTCACACCCCCAACTGTCAAAGTGTCAATGTTCTAAATTGATATTAACATGATGTTCTGAAAGTGGAATTGTTTACCCATGAAAAAAAAAATTCTACATATCACACATTTATGAAACTAGTACAGTATACAACACATTAATAGCAATAACCTAAATTTACTCTTAAAATACTGGATGCTGGTAGCCTGGGCTACACTTAGCTATTTGCAAGAGTACAGAAAACTTGTGCTTCTCTATCGATTTTATCAAATAGTTTAACACATTGCAAATTTGAAAATAAAAGAATTCACATATCAGCAAAGAAGTGAAAATCACTAGTAGCTACAACAATTTTATACATAATTATATACCTCAACCATATCATGAACTTGATAAATGCAGTATTGCATCAAAACAGAAACTAACAGGACAAATCATACAGATCAATCATAAACTTAGAGCTTGCTTCYACACACACCAAAATGATAGAAACACAAAGGCAACACAAACCACGCAAAAGTTCGACCCCACATTTATCGAATTAGATCAAATTGTAATATGAAGCCATTAACCAATTGGTGATACACATTGTGAACATCACCAATCAACAATATTCCAAACACAAACGCAACCCGATTACTGGAGTCACCTCCTCTAGAGCTAGTAATAAACCAATTAAAGAAATGGGTAAGAGTTAACCTTTGATAACCTCCATTAGAGCTTGTTCCTCCTTCTCAAGCTCCAATTTTTTAGCAGCTTTGACCATTTCACTTTCTTCCTCCTTCACTTCATCAACCTTTTCCTCACCCACCATACCTTGAATACCAAACAGATCCTCCAACTTGTCTTCTTCCCCTAATTTCCATGGCTGAAACTCAGTCGTTGGGTCCCACTCAGCAGCACGCACACCACCACTTTCTCCCCCCTCAAACTCCTCAAACACTCTGTCATCACCTTCATCCCGCTTTTCACCAACAACCCAAGTTTTCTTTTGCGAAAAGTTTGAATCTTTCTCAACTTCAGCATCGTTCTGACTCAAATTCGCATCATGGGTGCCAAAGATATCATCCAAATCACTCTTTTCTGAGGCAATTTTCCAGAAATCWGAGGTGGGTTTATCGCCATTGTTGTTGTTGTTTGAGAAAAAATGGCGAGTGCTGAAAAGGGTAGAATTGAATTTAGGGATTTGAGGGTGAAAATGAGTGAGTGAGAGGCGTCGAAGTTGACGAGAATGAGTTGCAATGATACGCGAGAGCATTGCTTTCGATTGTGTGTGACAAGGAGTGTTGTTTTGGGTCGAAGGGTTTTACAAGGGTTTGCAATAACGAAGAAGATGAAGAAGAAGATGCCACATCAAACTAACCAGGAAGATTTTGGGAGGGAGTGTTCATCGCAAATGGGGGAAATTAAGAAAATAGGGATTAATAATTGAAAATTGACGAATTACACTCCCTAATTGTAATTATCACAATTGGGTAAACACAAAATTTTGATTGATTAAGAGGTGGGTTTGTTTCACCTCAAATTTCATAGGAATTTGTATTTTCTACAAAGTGTTAAGAATTGACTACTCCCTCCGTTTCTTGAAGTTCCTACCATACACTATTTGGTGTAAAATATAGAAACTAATATAATATGAGAGTGGGTTCAAAAGTAGATTAGATGGAGAAGAAACAAATAAAATTACATTTTTAATATACATGAGAGTATTGCAAGTGGTATGATGGTTCCACATAGTGGACCACCACATTTAAAAAAATAAATAAAGTTCCTAAAATGGATAAGTGAGAGTGGTAGGAACTTTAAGGAAGTCCAAATGAGGGAAGTGGTAGGAACTTCAAGAAACGGAGGAGTAGTTGTTTGGTGTGTAAAAAATAAAAAGTATATGGAAATTACAATTTTCTAGGAAATAGAAATTCCCATAAAGTTTAGGAAATAATCATCAATCCTCCAAATACCCAAAATCATTTCCTCGGAAATCAACAAGGAATTTAATTCCGTGAATTAAGGCTTCCTATAGGAATTAAAATCCAATGGTAATCAAGCAACTCTAATTTTACTTGTTTTCCTGAGAAATCTATGCTTCTTCCCTTCTAAAAAAATGCAACAATTTATTTTTATATATTTCAAGGAAACATTTGACAATGTAAGCAAATTAATCAAAGAATTTTAACACAATGAAGTTATAATCTCATTCTTTATCGTGTTAAAATTACTTTCATTAACTTGCTTGTTTACATCATTAAATCTCTTCTTTGAAATACGTGAAAATTATTATTTTTTTAAAAAAAATGGGGAATTAAAATACACACTATTAAAATAAATTAAATCAAATCATACAACCTACAATAATTTATAATTTATTACAGGTAAAATGTTTTGTTTATAATTTATAATCAAATCATAATTTATCACAGGCAAAATGATTTGCTTCTTTTCAAAGAACAAATTTGAGTAGTTTTTGACTGACATGACTTAACAACGAATCAATCGAACACAAATTTGTTTGTGTAATTGTTGTATGTAAGGATTGTTGTAGCAAGTTTCCGCTTGGCACGCTACAAGATTTCCTCTACTGCAGGGTTGAGAGAAGGGTGGAGGTTTCCCGTCAATGCTACTTTAAAGGAGCTGATCTTGGCTTGGAATCTTGGAATGGCTTGGCACTTCAAGTTCCCCTCGACGCCTTAGCACCTGTAAGAAGGAGAATAATCCTTTTCGGATTATCTCCCCTCCGATGCCTAAGTAAGTAAAGGAATGAGGAAAGTAATAAATGCTAATGAATGTAGAGAGAAGTTAGAGAGATAAGTTCTATACTTGCTTAAGTATGAATTTGTGTTCTCAAAATGTGTGAAAGATTGTGTGGAAAATGGTGCCCCTCAAGGGGTATTTATAGGCTTTTGCCTTACCCCTTGAGGGCTTGGATGTGTGACACTTGTCACCATCCTATGCATCGTTTTACCTGTTTGCTTGCTTGATRTGTTTTCTTTACGGTATTTAARCGGTTTTCGGTWGAATGTATACAGATCATCTGCCACTCAACTCATGACACGTGTCACGTAGTTTTGTGCCATGTTGGATTTCTACGACCACGCAAAACGCGACACGTGGCTTCACGTGCCACATCATTTGCCCCTCAAACGCTGCCAATACGCTTGTATTGGGAGGGTTTGATAGAAATCCTCATGTTCGAAACTGGATACGAGAAACTTCCTCGATTTTTGTACCTATTTCTTCCAATGAGAGCCTCCTCGATTTTCGTGCCTTGCACTGGAAACACCCATTTCTCGATTTTTGTGCACTGCCCTTGACAAATAAACTGGTAGTTTTCCAGTCCTCGAAAGTTGTGCCATGATTTGGATAGTTTCCCATTTCTTGGGATTTGAGCCTCATTTTAGGTAGATCCCATTCCTCGATTTTCGAGCCATATTCTGACATCTTGGACTTTGGAAATCCAAACAAAAGATTCCATTTTGGGTCTGGATCGAATCCACAGCCAAACCCATCAAGGTCTTCGAATTGGGCTTTAAAACCAGGCCCATAACTTCTGGGCTTTTCTTCCTTTCCCGCTCATTTCTTGGATTTCAAATTTGAAATCCAAGCTCACCTAACCCTAATTTTTTCTATAAATAGGGGGTAGGGAGGAGAGAGAAAAAGTTGGTGAAGAAGTTATTTCTGAATTTACTCTCTCATCTCTCTAGAATTCCTTCAGTTTTCTCTCTCTTCTTCGGCTCAAGTTGAAGCTTCTCGGTTCGCAGTTGAGGTTCGCTGATCTAAGGCTTTCAGATTCTTCCTCGACTTTATTTTCTTCGACATCACCCCCTTCGGTTTGCCGACTCAAGGTATAGTTTTTCCTTCGAAGTTTTGATTTTTTCTCATTCTTTTTTACAAAGTAATAAAAATGGCTTCATCTTCGTCATCGAGCCCTAATAAGTCGGATGTTGGYGGCTTCGGGGAGCCCAGGCCAACATCTCCAGGATCTGTTGAGACCCAGGGTTCTTCGATTCCCCAATATCGTCCATGCGAACCTTCCCTGAATAAATACACATCCAATACTTCTCTCCTTGTGCAGGATTTTAACATGCCAAGGGTGAAACAGACTGCTTGGGTTCCAGGCATTAGTAGTAGGCAAAACAGAACTGGCGAAGGACCTTCAACTTCGCATATTGATGATGACACTGATGACATAGTACCTGAAACCTTTGACCTTGACGTCTCGACGGAGGATGTTTTCATCGAGGGCAATCTTCAACCGACTGTCCCAGTACCTGCGAAGACTCGCAGCTACCCTACTCCCGAATCCTTTAAGGTTCGTGACGGTTGNGCCCCAAGTATTCAGCACATGTTTGAGCAAGTGGGCCAGGCCCAGACACATGGATAATTACCAAAGGATAGTCAACACGAGAGTCTTAGTCAGCATACGATATATTGGCAATCAAGGCACCAACTCGTCCAACGGCCAAAAGTCCAATAACCGCTCCTATTCTTCAGGCACGAACGTAGTGGCAGTTAGCTAGGGTAAACGGGTCGATCATGCTAGTATAAATAAGAGACTCATCTACTTTGTAACACAGACAATTTACTGAAATCATATTCTTATTGTACGAGTGAATTATAGCAATATTAACCCCCTTTGATTGAATCACCCACTTCGTTATTATTTGATCTAGTTATCTGAATTTTACTCGAACAATTTGGCGCCCACCGTGGGGCATTCAATCAAAATTTTTTGTTTTGTCCGTCCGCCGTCGACATGTCGGGTGAGATCAACCTCACCCTGGAAGAACTTAYAAAAGAAATGGAGGTACACGATCGAGAAGCCGCCGAGCAGATCCGTGCCATGAAAGAGCAGGTCGAGCTCATCCGACGAGAGAACGACGCACTCCGTTCTCAAGTCTCCTCCGCCGTCTCCCTTGTCYGCCTATCGGACCCGTCGAGGCGACGAGTCCCGCAAGAAACGGTTACCCGACTCGACTTCAGTAACGTGGAGGTTACCCCTACGAATGCACAGACTTCCATCCCTGAACCAGAAATCGTCCTGGAACTGTTCCCAGGAGGACGCCCCGCTGCGACCCTATCTCAGACGGTTCGAGCCGCGTCGTCCGGTGGAAGATCCGCCCCAGTCGACCCTCAGAATTGGGGCATGCCAAGGCGAACATCGTCTCAATCTGCTGTTCCYGTCAGTGCTYTGCCCGCGTCCGTGACTCTATC
This sequence comes from Bassia scoparia, assembly GCA_008642245.1. Classification (NCBI taxonomy): domain Eukaryota; kingdom Viridiplantae; phylum Streptophyta; class Magnoliopsida; order Caryophyllales; family Amaranthaceae; genus Bassia; species Bassia scoparia. Next base: position 6,318 of record SNQN01002275.1, on the reverse strand, counting down.
GTTAGATGGTCGACCTCCGYTCCCACCAATTAGCCATGCGAGGACGAGCAGAGCCCCGAGCGGTCGTCCGTCGATTCAGCTGAACGCACCATTCACGCCCGTCCAGCTTACACGGACGATCCCCGAGCCTAGTTTCCGTCAGTGCGACGGATRATCTGGAAGTCGACATGCCGCTCCGACCGAGCCCTACTGTTGGGGAATGGCTGGATCCATTGGAGGCTTTGTCCCTTTCTCCCTGCCACATCAGACGCCTCAYGTAACATACTCTAACCCTTTGTTTTCGACTGACATGTCTACCCTTAGTCCAGGTCGAGAGCAGGTACCGTCCATGACCATGGAGATGTTCGCATCGATGCAAAGGCAATTTCAGCAGATCCAGGAGCAGATAGCCAGGATCCCGGGTGCTCCCCCGCCTATGGAAAAGGCTGCCCTGGAGAGCTATGCGGACACACCGTTCGCCCCTCATATTGCACGCGTCGAAGTCCCCAAGAAGTGTTCCGTCCCGTCCATGAAGATGTATGATGGAACGACGGACCCCACCGAGCACGTTAATCAGTACAAGCAACGGATGATGATGGCCCCGATCCCGATGGGAATCCAAGAAGCCTGCCTGTGTAAAGGTTTCAGAGGAACACTATCCGGAGCCGCCCTGTCATGGTTCATCAACATTCCCAATGGCAAGATAGCCTCCTTTGCAGATTTGGTCGACATGTTCAACACTCAATTTGCGAGCAGTCGGAAACTTCCGAAGCAGTCCGGTGATCTGTACTGAATCTATCAGAAGCCAGGAGAATCTTTGAAATCTTACCTTGAGAGGTTCAGAAAGGAGAAGACCGAGATCATCTCACCCGACGTTCCCACCGTCGACGAGGCATTCAGACGAGGTTTGCCCACCGATTCCGAGCTTTACAAGGAGTTGACCAAGTATCGTCATGCCACATTCGAAGATGCTCAATCTAAGGCTTTGGCCTATATTCGGCTTGAAGAGGATATGGAAGCCAATAGYCGAGAAACRGATCAGTCGAAGCGGACGTATCCGCAGAGACCTAGAGACGTCAGACCCAAGCAATATCCGAGAGACGTCGAGCCATCGCGCACTAATGCTGTCAGCTGGACAGATGATCCTGATCTCCCACCGAAGATAAGCGCGTACTCATTTTCCATCTCCACTGAAGATCTGGTCGACCGACTGGACAAGTTGGGCAATAAGGTACYCTGGCCAAGGAAGTCCGACAAGCCCGATCATAAGAAAGATCCAAGTAAGTGGTGCGAATTCCATCAGGATATTGGGCGCACGACGGAAGACTGCATAGCCCTCAGGAAAGAGGTAGCTTATCTATTGCGGAACGGGTACTTTAAAGATATCATGACCGAGAAGACGAAAGCCATGCTCGAATCTCCTCCTCAGCCSCGTCAGGAGCCGCCTAGATCACCGACGCCATCCAAGGTAGTAAATTTCATTAACGGTGGRTCAGATGTATGTGGTTTGTCTTTCTCTGCAGCCAAGCGACATGCAAAGGAATCGAAGGAAGCAGGTGGARGCCCGTCTGCCCCGAAGACTAATGACGAGTCATGGAAGAGGCAACCGATCATCTTCGACGACTCGGAAATCGATGACGCAGAAGAGCAACATGACAGTCTGGTCGTGTCCCTAATGGTGAATAACATTGAAATCCGCAGGGTACTCATCGACAATGGAAGTAGTGCTAATATCATAACCCTGAGGACTTTGGTCGAAATGGGAATGAGCCAAGACGACGTCACTAGCAAGACGACAACCCTTGTCGGGTTCAGCGGAGAGTCCAGGCAGACGGTCGGGATAATCTACTTGTCCGTCTACGCCAAAGGCATCAACAAACAGGTAAAATTTGACGTTGTTCATGAATTATCTGCTTATAACATGATCTTAGGTACTCCCTGGATCCACAAGATGCGAGCCGTGCCATCTACGCTCCATCAGACGATCAAGTTTCCCACGAAATGGGGGGTCCGAGAGATCAAAGGCGACCAGAGAAAGGCGAAAGAATGCTACATGGAGTCGCTCAGGCCCCGAAAAGCTAATCTGATCGAGAAAGCCTAGCAACTACAGACGGGACAGGGAAGCGANTAGTAGTAGGCAAAACAGAACTGGCGAAGGACCTTCAACTTCGCATATTGATGATGACACTGATGACATAGTACCTGAAACCTTTGACCTTGACGTCTCGACGGAGGARGTTTTCATCGAGGGCAATCTTCAACCGACTGTCCCAGTACCTGCGAAGACTCGCAGCTACCCTACTCCCGAATCCTTTAAGGTTCGTGACGGTTGGATTGCTGAACTAACCGCGAACAAGGTGGCTTATAGCACAATGTTAGGAATTCGAGGACAAGGCCTCGAATTAATAATTCCAAATAAGGGGGATCGCATCATTGATGCACCCGAAGGCACCTTCGCCATTTACAAGGATGTGGTGGACCTTGGATTAAGGGTGCCTGTTAGAAGATTTTTTTCACCACCTCCTTGCTGCCTATGAGATAGGCTTATCGCAATTGACACCCAATTCGTGGGTTCACATTCTGGGATACTTCGCCACRTGCAAGGCGAGAGGGTATTCCCCATCTGTTCGCGTTTTTGTGCGAATGCATACACTGAGTAAGAACAATAAATGCCTCTATGGCTGGTACCAATTGGCAAACCGCGAAGGCTACATGACAGCCTTCGACAAGCCAAACAAGTTTAACGRCTAGAAGACGGATTTCTTCTACCTTCGCTCCYCCGAAGAGGGTMAGAGCAAGGTATTGGCTGCTTGGACAAGGACCCCTAATTCGGTGAAGTCTCACGAATTGGGAACCCTTARTGAGAACGAGGAGAAGCAACTGAAGTACTTCACCTCGAAGCCTGTGGTCCTTAGCGATGGAGCAACTAAGGATTACATTCCAAAATACTGGCTCCCTTTTTACGAATTCTTCGTCAATGTCGACTTCCTTATGGCCTTCTCATTAATGGATGGCACTAGGGAGGAAAGAGNCGATGACGAGTGGACCTTACTAGTTGACGGATCGTCCAACATGAAGGGATCAGGACTAGGGATCGTATTGAAATCACCACAAGGAGATACCACTATCCTAGCCATACACTGCGAGTTTAAAGCGACGAATAACGAGACAGAGTACGAAGCACTTATATTTGGAATGACTGTCGCCAAGGACCTCGGAGTGAAGCGACTAAGCGTCAAAAGCGATTCCCTCCTGATCGTCAACCAAGTGAACGGCTCATACGCGGCYAAAGACTCTAAGATGACAGCCTACCTGGACGTCGCAAAAACTCTGTCCATGTCATTCGACACCTTCTCGATCGAACAAATCCCAAGAGGCTTGAACATGGAAGCCGACGCACTCGCGAACCTGGGATCGTGTTTCCAACCAAAGGGACAATCAGAAGTACCACTGATCCACCTCATGGAACCAGCAATCAACAAAACGGAAGAAGCACCAAAAAGGTCAGTATATTCGGTTGACGACGACACCAGCTGGAGAAAACCATACATCGACTAGCTAAAAAACGATAAAGAGCCTGCCGACAAAAAGGAGGCCAGAAAGTTCAGAATGAAAGCATTCAGGTTCATCCTTATCGACGACGTCCTATTCAGAAAATCAGTGGCAGGACCATATCTCAGATGTCTCGACAAGGACGAAGCAGAGTTGACATTAAGAAGCTTACATGAAGGTGAATGCGGCAARCACACGGGAGGACGCAGCCTAGCCAACAAAGCACTCAGAATGGGATACTTCTYGSCAACCATGAGGCAAGACGCATCAGACTACGCAAAGAYATGCAAGCAGTGCCAAAAGCACGCGCCACTTAAACATRAACCAAGCGAGCAGCTGCACCCAATACTTTCTCCATGGCCGTTCATGAAATGGGGRATGGACATCGTCGGACCGCTCCCAGCCGCATCAGGGCAAAGAGTGTTCATGCTAGCAATGACGGACTA
>SNQN01002274.1:58517-70548 GCA_008642245.1 Bassia scoparia | reverse complement strand
TGGGTCCTGTACAACATCCTACAGCCGGCCCTGAACCAGGTCAACAGAATGAGGAGCGAGAAGGCCGTGCTGGTCGGGCTCGGGCTGGGCGGACTCCTGATGGCGAGCCCGGAGGCCCAAGCTGCGAGTGAGGAGCTTGCTAAGGGAAGCGACAACAGAGGACAGTTGCTGTTGTTTGTAGTGTTGCCGGCAATTGGGTGGGTCCTGTACAATATTTTGCAGCCTGCTTTGAACCAACTTAACAAAATGAGGTCTCAATAAGATTAGTAGTACTCTTAATTATTAAGTGGTTAATGCTTGTATAATGTGGTTATGTGTAGTTGTGCTGGGAAATTATTTGTAATATTTCTGTTTATTTTTCTGGCACTATTATAACACTTTTTGTCCTACGAGTACTTCCAATTTTGTGTTTCATGCTTTTGATCGTGCTTTAATCTCTCATGCAAGTATGAATATTTGGGCTTGGGCTTGGGCTTGGGCTTGGGCTTGGGCTTGAGCTTGGGTTTAGGCTTAGGCTTAGGCTTAGTGGGTTTCGGCTGAATTGGGCTACTTGACTTAATTTCCAATGATAGCTTAACAACCCTTTGGATTTAATTGGAATTGAACTTAATTAAATTTAATTGAATTGAACTTAATTGAAATATCCCTTGAAATTTTTTTAATTGAAATGAATATTTTATGAGAGAAAAATATTAGGCTAGGTAACTGAACTTAATTGAATCAGTGATTCCACGGTGAAGGAAAGATGTCGCTTCCACTATTGTTGTTCCTGCAACCATTTCTAGCGTATTGTTGATCAACCATTTCGGTTGTATGATGTACTTGCTCTCCACTTAGCAATACATCTAGCCTAAAATGTTTTATGGGTCAATTTATAACCAACCTGGTTCAACACCATTTCGGAAACCATTCTTGTATGTTGTCAGGGGTCTGAGCACTTCATATGTTATCTCCGACACACGTATATCCTCGAAATGTAGCCATACTAGCTAAGTTTGCTTGAAGGGGAGCAAAGAAGCATTCGGCTTTGATCACTCAAAAAGTTTAATCATCTCTATGGACCAGCTTTCAAAAGTCTAAAACTGCCGTTGTTATAATTGATGAATTTCGATTAGCGAGAACAACATTTTATAAATTTAAGTCCAACAATAGAACTAGCGTTGTATGCGATCATTATTAATATTTCAAATTGTATAAATTGATTCAAATGAGACTATCTCATGTAATTAACCGTAACAATTAACGTTACGGAGGGAATACAAAGTTAGAGCTTCGTAGAGGATATTGAGCAAATTTAGGGGAATTTTATCCAAGCCTAGCCCTTTGGCAAGGCTCACAAGAAGGATATTATTCTTACAAGTTACAACCATTTGTGGCGTACAACCGTTTGTATAATGGACTCCGGGAAGCAATTTATCTATTACACAAGGAGTATTCTCACCATGTTTCTATATTCTCTCATATCAATCAGTTTGCTTTCTATCTTACTGCAATCTTCAATTCCTTTCTTCTTCTACATTTCATGTGTTTACATTCAATTGTTCTCGATTGTAACAGCCTCAGCTCTATTGATTTGTTACTAGGTAGAATGACTTGTACTCCGTATTTGCTAGATTGAGACATTGAAGCTATAAAAAATAATAATACTTCTTCTGTATCAAAATAAACGCAACGATTTGACACAAAGTAGAGAGAAAAAGTGTCAAATCGTTGCGTTTATTTTGATACGAAGGAAGAAATAATAATGAAGTCAAAAAAAGAGCAATGATATTAGTGAAAACAGGGTTAGGATCCCATACATTTAGTTTATTTTTCTTCTTTTTGCTTTGCATAGTCCCATTTATTATATTTAATGATAACTATTAGATATATTATAATGATTTAAATTTAGGGAAATCTACTCATAGAGAACTTTAGAGAATCCTAACACGCGAAAACCATAGCAATTTAGGCACATGAAGGGAGGGTCCGCTAGTCTCTGCCACTGGATGACCGAAAGCAATTCTTCATTACAGAGCAATTATTGTGAATTTGTGATGCCATTACACGAATAAAGCTAACTTTGGAGTGTACGATGGCTAAACATAAACACACAAATATCTGCCTTTTCTACAATACCAATAATTGGTGTTCATCTCTCTCAAAACTGTAAAAAAATTCATACTTTCTGCTTGCATATCATAAACGACTTCACAACATTTGATCAAACACAAACAAAACTAGAGCTAAACGCTACTAAAATCATGGCTGTCTGTAGGCGCAATTGGTTTAGCAGCAGGTCTGACTCAAAAAGTGTTCACCGCACTTGCAAACTCAGGAACTGACAGATATGTGCTCCATAAGTTTCTGTTGAGCTGATCATTGACAAAGCTCAATCGACACTAATCGAAGCCAGTCAACGCACTCTTCCTCGACATCGATTGCAAGCGTCAGAGGGCTCAACCGAAACAAGCCGAGTCTGGATCGAGACTCAAGGATGACTGTCTTCAAGTTGATGGTTTGCTTCGATAAGGTCGTACTATTGAGAGCTGCGCAAAACAACAAAAAAAAAAAAAAACAAAACCAACTCCAAGGATGCTAAATAGGCAAAAAGGTTGTGATTTCTTCTCTGTAAAAACAAGTTCTTGTAATTTTAATGCTGTAAGAAGAGGATTAAAGATGCCTTAGGGCGAGGTTGGAGGCCATTACCAAAGATCATAAAGATTTGCCTCAAAATGTGTTATACAAAACTTGTTCGAAGAGAAAAGCCTCTTCTGTACTTGATTGGGTATTATTGCGGAGAAGGGATGAAAACCAGCCAAAGCTATTTTCAGTATGTTGCTGTCTGACAAGTAATCCTTCCAACGACAATTGAGTTTTTGAACATCGTGGGGTCGTAGGCTGGGTAAAACCGCACTTGCCAAACTTGTTTATGAAGATGATGCGGTTAAACGAGCATTTTCAAAGAGGATGGTTTGTGTTTCTGACAGTCTCTGAAGAATTTAACCTTGGAACAATTCTTAGTAAGAACTTCAGAGCCAGGCGCGGTTAACTTAGAGCAAGCTCAGGGAGAGGTTCGTCAACAGCTCAAGGGAAAAAGTATTTGCTTGTTGCAGACGAGTTGGATTGAAAACCTGAAAGAAAGGATAGATTGAAGCCTACTGTTTCAGGATTACGTGGAAGCAAAGTCATCGTACACAAGTCGCCTCCCAAAGGTTGGCAACATCCATTAAAGAGGCAACCCCGGCAGAACTCATTTTAGCCCCCATTACTTATCTCTCGGTTTTTGTTCGAACGGCATGACACCAGTGAAATCCGACCCGAATCCGCACCACACACACAGCCACAATACACAAACAACCCGCCAAATAATTCCCCGTCAAACTTCCCTTTAACATATCGTCACAATAAAAAAAACAGGGTGTACCCTTTCCTTTCCTCCAAGCGCTAACGCGCACTAGCCCTATCAACGAAAGAACTCGTGGAGATGTTTCAAGTTGATGGCATTTGGCAAACCAAATAGAAGAACATCAGGTGACTCCAGTCTCGTCGACATTGCAAAAGATTGTTACAAAAATTGCAAATGTCCCCTCTTCTATAAGGGCTGATAGCTAAGCTTGTTGCATGATCAGGGAAAAAATTATATGTTCATTTAGGAAATGCATGGAGAACTTAAGTGGTGTTGGATGCAAGTCATAATGTCGACATTGATGTTAGCTAGTATCAATTGACTCTCAGTTAGGTGTTTCAGTCTTTTGCTCACTCTTCCCTAAAGTCATAAATACGAAAAGATTGCTAATTAATCGTCTGTCGCACAAGTACCTTGTGCTACTACACAATGCTCAGAGCATAGAGATGTTGGTGAAACCGTATACTTACTATCTTATTGAATAGAGTTTTTATCAAGAGTTATGCTCATGACCATGGTAACTTATTCTTTCAAATGCATGACTCAATGCATGATCTTTGCTTTGGAAATAGCTTGGTAATGATCCTTGATCATGACTCCAACTACAAAAATCCTCAAGCGGAAAAATCGTCACCTATCCAGAGAAAAGGGACAGTTACCGATTGTGCTTTAGTAAACACTCGTACATATAATCTGGTGGGCGATGATCCGTTGATTATTATCGTCAGGTGGCTATCTCAGGATTTCGTTGGATAAAGTGACTCAAATAGTTTCAAATGCAAACGTTTAAGCGTGTTGAGATACCCAAATTTCGGTATTGTTCGCACTTTTCCAACGAAGTTGGTCGGTATAATTTGGGTATTTTGATCTTACAAAAAACAGTTTGGAGATGCTTCCCAATTCAATTACCAAGCTTCATAACTTAGAAATACTTATATTAAAGATATGCATGAATTTGAAGGAGTTGCCGGATGACTTGAACAAGCTTGTAAATCTAAGGATGTTGGATATAAGTAATTGTGATCGATTAACTTATATGCCAAGGGGGATGCGTAATTTGACAAATCTTCAGAGGCTATCAGATTTTGTTGTGGGTGGGGTTGATGTGAAGCAAATAGAAGGAAGCAAGCTTGAAGACTTGCAAGCTCCTCTTAGAAGCTTAAAAGGTAATCTTAGAATCAAAATACTAAACTTCTCTTCACACAATATGGCTCGTGCTACAAATAAAGCCTTTATATTGAAGAATGCACATCTCAAGAGTTTGACGATAGAGTATTGTGACAGTCGTTATGATAATATTGAGTTTGATCAAAGTGAGGTTCATGAGACATTGGTAGAGGACTTATGTCCTAATGAGGATATTGGTGGAATCATTATAAAGGGATACAAAGGCATGAAAATGCCATGTTGGGCAGCGTCGTTGATGGAGTACTCCGATATGAATGGGGTGAAACATGTGGCGTCACTTAGTCGATTTGGTTGTCTCAAAAGACTTGTGCTTTCAAATTTACCAAATGCGGAGTACATAATGGAGATARAGAATGATGGAGCATGGGAATCAAGTTGCACATTATTCTTCCCTGTTCTTGAGGAGTTAGAGCTAAAGAAAATGCCAAAGTTGAAAGGATGGTGGAGAGGATTAAGATGGAGGGAGATGGAAGGAGTTGCTGGTGGTGGCTGTTTGGTTGATGACAWTGGGCTAGAGCATGCACTGCCTCTCCCTTGTTTTCCACGACTCCTGAAATTGAGAATTTATGATTGCAAGAGCATGACATACTTTCTCCCATGTCCACGTGTGAAAGAGATGAATCTTAAGAGAGTGAATGATGCACTGACATTTTGTATGAAGGGAGGCGCATCTTCGTCCTCTAACGTCTCAACATCATCGTCATGTTTGGAGAAGTTGAAGACAGACAATGCAAGAGTTATGAATAGAGTATTATTAAATGAGTTTGCAGAAGGAGGTGTCATTGATGTTGAATTAGATGGTGATTCTGAAGTGAAAAGTATGGGGACATTAAGGGAGGGATTTGAAAGGGTAGGATGCAGGTTGAAGRRGCTYAMAATTAGSWKWTGCYRTGAACTAGACATAGAAGAGGAAGAGGAGGAAGGGATGCCATGGAAATATCTTCAATCCCTCTCTTCCTTGACATTATGGGGTCTTCCAAAGATGGTAAAACTGCCAAAGGGGTTATGCCAYTYGACCTCCCTYCAATCCCTAYRTATTMWATTCTGCYMCAACATGGAGGAAGTWGGGGAATGCATAGGCTCCCTAACATCCCTCMAATCTCTMGAATTASATMGYTGCWACAAACTCAAAGGGMTACYGGAAAKCATCGGAKTCCTCACTTCCCTYTCTTCACTTTCGATTGATGGATCCAGCSATGAATTSAAGGAAAAATGTAGAGAACCAGATGGAGAGTACTGGCCCAGRATAAGCCACATCACCRACTTACRCATCAGGTATAATATAATTTGGTTTGATTGGYTGTCATGTCTGATGCATATATTAAACAAGGATGAGTCACAAAAGCCATCATGCTCACCAAATTTGGCTGTCATTCTTTGCTTTCTCTAATCTTACTTTCATTCTCGCAGGAGTCGCAGCTAATCTTGAATGATCTCTGTATTTTCAATTTTCCACATGTGTATCTACTGTGATATGGATCTCTCAGGTAATTTAAATTGTTTTATTTTTATGGGTTCTCAATAATTTCATTTGGGATTACTGTAATAATTTTTTGGGGTTTAATGTTTAATGTTAGACTGTAGAATGGCTCCAAGGATGCTTGAAAGAAGAAATGCTTGAAGCTGGGCAATGGCCACTGGCCAGGGGGTATTATTTCGTTCAAAACAATTACGAAGTATTATGTTTCTCTCAAATATAAATTATATAATATTGTTTGTTATTCTTAGACTAATATTAGTTTAATTTTGTGTTATTATACTAGTTAATCTTGTTCAGGGTATCAACTACGGAAAAGATTGGCAAGAAAATAATGATTAATGAGCGAAATACAAGCACCAATTATACTACAAGTATGTTTATCTGATCTGCCTGTTTAGTTGCTTATTGTAGAATTAGGAATGTTAATTACAATGATTATTGATGTGATAATAATCCTTGTATGATGAACTTTTTGTGTGTTGCAGGTGGATTTGAATGTATATGTGTTATTAGTTTAAGATTGAATGAATGATGATGATCGATTAATATGAACACGAAACCGAAATTATGGTGTCCGAACATTCAAATGAAATACTGAGTACTTCATTCTTTTTTGAGTGGGTTGTGTACTTGTGTGAATCATTAATTCACTACCTTCTATTTGTATCTGAAGTTTGTATTGTGTAACGAATTTAACGATTTCTTTTTATCGTTTGTATTGTGACATTGCCCACTGTAACATTCACTACTTTGTATCTATTTAGTTCTGAAATTTGTACGTTTCATAGCTTCATTCAATCAAACTTTGATCCAATAACAGAGTCYAGACGTCGAGTATTGAGGGTGACAAGGTTYGATCTCTACGACGATTTTGGGCAGCAAGATTCCCCTGTTTCTTAGGAAGAACAAAGCTCTACGGAATACAAGTTAATGCCCGCTAGGAATGATCACAACTTCTCCATTTTTGTAATTACAAAATTTGAAAGTTGAAGTATACTTTTATATGTAAATAATCATTTTTATCTTTCTTCAACTTTGCCCACTGCACATATGAAGTAACAATACAAATCATAGCGTGAATAAATGAATAATTAATCTCCGAAGTATTGGCGGTATAAATTGGATTTTTAAGTTGAATTTTTAAAATCATTTACAAAAACGCTCGGTAAAAATTAATTATATTATATGCAGTTGTTGGTTCGTACTTTTTAAGAAAAATTGTGGGTCAACTAGCTCAAACATGTCGACCAATATATTAAATAAAAAAAGCCAAACAACATCTATCATAGAGTAGGGCTAATAATATGTTAATGAAACAAAATATACATACATTTGTAATAAAATTTGTTAATTTGCAATAAAAAAAGCAGGAAAAGCAACAAACAAAGTTAAGTGGGTTTATCCCTTACAAACAACTCCCAGCCAACAGTTGGTGGGTTAAAAAACAAAGCAACATCCTGATAAATAGATTAAAGGCTATCATTAAGTCTGCAGTCCTTTGCCAAAGCATCCGCAAGCCTATTACACTCTCGAGGAGTATGCTCAACCTTTAGCTCCGGTAACCCAAACATCAGCTCCCTGCAAGCAAGCACAATATTAGAGTGAAAATCATTCACACAGTTGGAGCTAGTGAGGCGTGAAACTGCTTGTAACGAATCCGACTACAAAACCACATTCCTCCAGCCCTTTTTAGCAATCAAGCGCAAACCTTCCAGGATGGCCATCAGCTCTGCTCCAAGAACAGAATTGGATCGACACTTTCCACCAAACCCAAGAACCCATTCACCAAAGGAGTCCCTAAAAACACCAGCCACCCCCGAGGGAGCACACGAACCCACAAAAGAAGCGTCAGTGTTAAGGGTCAAGAAGTTCATCGTATAGTAGGGGACCAAGACAACCTTGGTTTGGCTGTGATAGGAGGTGCTAGGGGAATAGCCTCGAAATATTCACCCGCAAGGCGAAGTGCCTCTGATTTCACCCAAGTGCTAGGCCGCAAAACTTGATTAAACACCAGCTCATTGCGCCGCAGCCAAATAACCCAAAGGATTGTGGGGAATAAAAGCTTCCAAGGAATAGCTGCACCCAATGAGGTGGGTGCGTGTAGATGCAATTTGAGCCAATCCCCCAGAATCGTGGGATTGTGTGGGTCCACATTAAACAGTGTCCACACCTCTAAGGCTGCTAGACAATCTCTGAATAAGTGGAAAACATCCTCGACTGTATAACTACAATGAGGGCATGAAGAAGAGGAGATAATATGTCGCTTAGCCAATGTGCCAGGATGAGGGAGTCTATCAAGACAAAGATGCCATAGAAACACTTTAAGCTTGGGCATGATATCCAAACCCCACAGCCAACTCAAGTTAAGGCCATTATCGACATTCCCCGGCGCAAGTGCTTGCATAGCAAGCTCAAAATCAAAATTACCATCCTTCGAAAAGGTAGAGAAGTGGAAGTCAACCGCCGACGATTGAACCAAGAATGGAATACAGAGCTGCACATGAAGTGGAAGCACAAAGGAGAGTCTATTAAGATGAGGAAACCCCCCTTGGAACATATCACAAACTCGCAGATCACCCTCACCTCTATTCAAAGGCCCCTCAATTTGGCTCCTCAAGTTGCCCACACTCAGCCAATTATCAGCCCAGAAATTTGTGGTATCACCCCCACCAATCCCTTTCCGTAGACTAGCAAGAAAAGTTGGCCAAACTTTATCCCCATCCCCTGCCAAACATGGGAGCCATGCGCAAAAGCTTTGAAAGCCCTTCCATCAAAATATTTTGCCTTAAGCACTCGGACCGCAAGGTTCTCCCCCTTCTCCAACCAACGCCACCAAAGTTTCAAAAAGAAAGCTTTGTTAAGCCTTCGACAACACCTTAAACCCAGGCCCCCTTTATTCGTAGGCAACACACACTGCTCCCAACTTACAAGGTGGACCCCCTTCGACCCGTCACGTTCCCCCCAAAGGAAGTGGCTCATAACACTATTCATCTCCCGCAAAACACTAGTCGGAAGAAGCATGCACTGAAAGTAATAATTCGGAATCGAACTCAAGGTGGATCGAAGAAGCACCAATCTACCTGCTCTTGAGAGAATATTAGATTTTCAACCACAAGAAGTGGATTAAGAAAGAAACATCTTGCCTCGAAGGTTTATGAGCAAGAAGTGGAAATCCCAAATAATTACCTAAAGACCTGGCCTCCTTAATATTCAAGATCTCACTAACTTGACTCCTCATTTCTACATTAGTATTCCCAGAGAATAAAATGGAGCTCTTCTCATAACTGATTGTTTGTCCCGAAATACTGCCAAAAAAATTAAGGATATTAAGCACCGTAAAAGCATTCTCGGGAGTGGCTTCCCCAAATATAAGGATATCATCTGCGAACAATAAATGTGATAGTTCTAGCTTCGACCTCCCAATGGTCACAGGAGTCCAATGCCCTCTGCCACAAGCGTCATAGATGAGTTTCGACAAGACCTCCATACAAATAATGAATAAGTATGGTGATAAAGGGTCGCCCTGACGAATACCCCTAGACGGTTTGAAATCCCTCGTTTTGGTCCCATTAACTAGTACAGCCGTTACCACCGACGAAACACAACTCATGATAAGAGCAATAGAATAGAATCCGCATCGAGACCATAGTCAAAAAGACACCCCCGAAGAAAGGACCACTCCAATTTATCATACGCCTTTTCCAAGTCCAATTTCAAAGCGAACCAACCACGACTACCCCGTTTCCACTTAAACGAATCAAGAACCTCCGTAGCAATTAACGCATTGGTGTCCGTGCCCCTACCCGGTAGGAAACTGTTTTGGTTTGGAGAAATCTTGCTGGGTAAGGAAACTCTCAGTCTATCAGCAATAATCTTTGCCACAATTTTATAGCTCGTATTGCACAAGCTAATCGGACGGAAGCTCTGAATTTTTCCGGAGTCTCCGTCTAGATGTGTATAAGAGACAGGCCGTTACCACCGACGAAACACAACTCATGATAAGAGCAATAGAATAGAATCCGCATCGAGACCATAGTCAAAAAGACACCCCCGAAGAAAGGACCACTCCAATTTATCATACGCCTTTTCCAAGTCCAATTTCAAAGCGAACCAACCACGACTACCCCGTTTCCACTTAAACGAATCAAGAACCTCCGTAGCAATTAACGCATTGGTGTCCGTGCCCCTACCCGGTAGGAAACTGTTTTGGTTTGGAGAAATCTTGCTGGGTAAGGAAACTCTCAGTCTATCAGCAATAATCTTTGCCACAATTTTATAGCTCGTATTGCACAGGCTAATCGGGCGATAGCCTTTAATTGACTCCGGTTGGGCAGACTTTGGAATCAAAGAAATCATGGTGGAATTTAAGACTTCCGGCACACACTTGCTAGAGAAGACTTGCACAATGGTTGCTTGCAAATCTTTCTCAACAGAATCCCAATAATTCTTATAGAAAAGGGCATGAAAACCGTCGGGCCCAGGAGCCTTCAAAGGGCCTAGCTTAGCAACTGTATTTTTAATCTCCCCCAAAGTAGGTATTGTTGCCACTGAAACCAATTCATTCGAGCCATGGAATGGTGGGACATCCATATCCAATTGACTGTCGAATTGAGACGTTGTAAACAACCCCTGGAAGAAATCACGAATATGAGCACGAAGGGCGGCTTCTCCTTCAATTATCTCACCTACCTTAGACTTAAGGGAGCATATCCTATTTTTCCTCCTACGGGCAATCACCAAATTGTGGAAGAATTTCGTATTCCTTTCCCCCTGTACAAACCAATCCGCCCTGGACTTCATTCGCCAAAAAGTCTCCTCTTGTTGTAGAATCTCATTAAGTTCCGCGATAAGTGTATCCTCCAAGGCCACTAGGGATGGCTGCCTCGGGTTCAAGCTCAAGGATTTTTGAATACCTTCTATACGAGCCAAAAGTCTTGCCTTCTTTTTCCATAGGTTTCCAAACACATCCCTATTCCAATGATGACAAGCCTCCCCAAAACCCAAAATCTTCTCATGGAAAGCCTGTGAGTTTGACACCCAGAAACTCCTAGTGAACTCCCCAAAATTAGGATCCGAACACCACATGGGCTCGAACCAAAAAATCTTAGGTGAACCGACTTCACAAATTTGATCCAAACACCAAACAAAACTAAGAGTCTAAGACTGTACTTGATAATCATGGCTGTTGTAGGAGGAATCGGTTTAGCAGCAAGTCTTGCTCAAACCCTGTTCACTGCATTGCAAACTCAGGAACTGAAAAAAATGTGTTCAATGTTTCTGTGTGAAGCTGATCTTGAAAAGCTCAATAACACTATGACGCATATCAACGCTCTCTTCCTCAACATCGATGCCAAGCGTCAGGGGCTCAACCAAACAAGCCTAGTCTGGATCGAGAAACTCAAGGATGCTGTCTACGATGTTGACGATTTGATTGATAAGTGCCGTACTATTGGCGAGCTGCGTAGACAGTCCAAGGATGCTAAATTAGGCAAAAAGGTTGGTGACTTCTTCTCTCGTAACAACAAGTTCTTTGTTAATTTTAATGTGTCAAAAGAGATTAAGATGCTTAGGGCGAGGTTGGAGGCCATTACCAAAGATCATACAGATTTTGGCCTCAAAGACGTGTTTCAGAACAAACCTTTTGTTCGAGAGGAAACCTCTTCTGTACTTGATCTGGATATTATTGGGAGAGAGGATGAAAAGCAAGCTATTGTCAATCTGTTGTTGTCTGACAATAATCCTTCCGAACGAAATTTTAGTTTTGTGAACATCGTGGGGGTCGCGGGGCTGGGTAAAACAGCACTTGCCAAACTTGTTTATGAAGACGACGCCGTTAAACGGGCATTTTCAAAGAGGATTTGGGTTTGTGTGTCTGAAGTATCTGAAGAATTTAACTTGGAACAAATTCTTAGTAAGATACTTCAGAAGCAGGCATTTAACTTAGAGCAAGCTCAGGGAAAGGTTCGTGAACAGCT